>APFE030027835.1:0-12788 GCA_000404065.3 Pinus taeda | reverse complement strand
CGGATGTGCCACCTCTTCCTATCTCTTCTACTTTTGAAAACATTTCTTCTTCAGATGATGAAAGTGAGGATGACAATCCTCCCCCACCTTCTCAGGATCATCAACTTCCAAGATGTGTCCGTGCTACTCAGGATGCAGCAGGTGATCTTGTCGGTGATCCTACAGATCAGCGACGTACACGTTCTCAGTTTGAAAGAGCCTCTTCTTTACTGGTTCAAGCTCCAGTAAATCATGATCCTGACACTTTTGCAGAAGCTTCAGGCCATCCACATTGGGAAGTAGCTATGAATGAAGAATATCATTCATTGTTGGCAATTGATACATGGGATCTTGTTCCTCTACCAAAGGGACGCAAACTTGTTAGATGTAAATGGGTTACAGAACCAAGTATGGACCAGATGGGAAAGTTGATAAACATAAAGCTCGTCTTGTTGCTAAGGGCTTTTCACAGGTTGAAGGCATTGACTACACTGAAGCCTTCTCCCCTGTTGCCAAAATGAACTCTATCCTCCTTGTTCTTTCCCTTGCTGCCTCTTTAAAATGGGAAGTCCATCAGATGGATGTTAAATCTGCCTTCTTGCATGGGGACTTGCATGAAGAAATCTATATGGAACAACCCATTGGCTTCAACCAAACAGACTCCAGCCTTGTATGTCGACTTAAGAAATCTCTTTATGGTCTCAAGCAAGCTCCTCGGGCTTGGTATGCCAAAATGGATAGCTTTCTTTTAGAATCTGGCTTTTCTTGGTGTTATTCTGACAATACTGTCTACACCAAGAAAGTGGGCAACTCTCTTATCATCCTTGTTCTTTATGTTGATGATCTTATTCTTACTGGTAGTGATCCCAACCTTATAAACCATGTGAAGTCCAGCCTTAAAAAGAAATTTGAAATGACGGACTTAGGACACTTACACTATTTTCTCGGTCTTCAAGTCTTGCAATCCAAGGAGGGTATTTCCCTTTCCCAGTCCCAGTATGCTTGTGATATTCTTCGTCATTTTCACATGGAAGATTGTAAGCCAGCTCCTTCTCCCTTTCAGTCTTGAGTCAAACTTTCAGTCTCTTGTACTTCTCCTGAAGTTAATGCTACCTTATACCGTCAACTTGTAGGAAAACTCTTGTATTTAACCCATACTCGTCCTGACCTTTCCTTTGCTGTTGGCCTTGTTGCTCGTTTTATGCAAAACCCCCGTGAAAGTCATTGGAAAGCAGCTAAAAGAATACTTCGTTATGTTCGAGGTACAGTACAGTTTGGGATTCATTACAGTGCCAAAGCAGCTCCTCTATTAGTTGGTTTCACTGATTCTGATTGGGCTGGTGACCCTGATGATCGGAAGTCTACTGCCGGTTATGTCTTCACTCTTGGTTCAGGACCTATTACATGGGCTTGTAAGAAACAGGCTGCCATTTCTCTTTCGTCAGCAGAAGCAGAGTATCGTGGTGCCGTGGAAGCTAGTAAGGAAGCCTTGTGGCTTCGTCAGATCCTATCAGAATTTGGCTTTGAGCAGCAGCATCCGACTACACTTTGGTGTGATAATCAAAGTGCCATTCAGCTTTGCAAAGATCCAGTTCAGCATCAGCGCAGCAAACACATTGAACTTCACATGCACTTCATCAGAAAGCTCATTCATGACCATGTTCTTGAAGTGCAATATTGTTCAACAGATGATCAGGTTGCAGACATCTTCACAAAGGCTCTCACCGAGGCGAAGTTCACTAAACTTCGATATATGCTTGGAGTTCAGGAAGTTGTCACTAAGGGGGGATAGGCTCTAGTGCCTCCTTCCTTCTCCTATTGTGTCATATTTGTAAATCCTTCAATCCTATCCCAAGTTGTTCTTAAGGGGGGATGTTAGGATATTCCGACACATAGGAAATAGTTAAGTTCAACTTGGTCTAGTATAGAGTTAGGTATAGAGTTAGGTAAAGTGTGTTTCTTTACCGTTGTACATTTTGTAACTTACAATCCGACGGTCACGATATGTAGTGATCCGACGGTTCATTCTCTCCTCGGTATTACCGACACTTGATCCGTGGCTTGACACCCGATTGGTCCATGAATTCTATTTAAAGCGCATGGAGGGTCATTTGAAAGTTAACCGTGCATGAGAAGCTTATGTAAATTTTCATTCTTTTATTAATAAATTGCCTGTAGTAGCCACGTTGGCGTAGGCCATGGACTGTTTCCCTCTATGAGAGTTTTAACCACGTCAAAATACTAGTGTATTGATCTGTGATCTGTTTGTGAGCGGTGTCCTTTTGGTGTTCTGTCTGAGGAACTTACCCTGTAAATTCCTACACCAACTCCTAATTGCAGTGTGGATATTCAATTGACATCGACTAATGTCAACTAGCGGTTGGATACCTCAAATCTGCAATCGAGGCCCAAAAGGTTGCACAGTGGCTTAGAGATCTGCGAGCCATTCGTACACTTATCGTTCAAAACCAAACTGACTTACGTCATCTACAATCATTCCCACTCAACAGCGGGTAAGCCACTAGACCTTTTTATCCACAAGAAAAAACACACCGTCTGTTAATGAAAACAAGCTGGTTATAGAGCATAGTTTAGAAACCTCGATTTAGAGACCATAGGACGTTGGATCCCAAAATACATCAGGAGAAACTACAATTAATAACAGAAGATGCCCAAAGCATTTAATATACATTTACTTTAACGTATGGGAGTAAATCATTTCACGGAAACATGACACTTGTTTCTCCTGCTTCATGTTATAAATACATTTTGTTATCTAACTTTTTCTTTGTTTCGCAAGAAGTTGAACTTCATGAAACATTTATCCCACCTATTGAGATTTCACGGAAACGTTCCTGCTTTGTGTTATAAATACATTTGTCATATAAAAAGGGTTTCCTGCTTCATGTTATAAATACATTTGTCATCCAATTAAATTTTTTTGTTTCACAAGAAGTTGAAGTTCATTTATCTCAGTAAAGCACATTTGACACATGGATCAATACAGAATATTCCATTATACCACAAAGTGTTAAGAACAGCCCATGCCAAATTATTGAAGACAGGATAGTGACGTGATAGTCCTTATCCGGATGTAATTTTAGAGATGGCAAATTATTTTTTTGTTTGTTGTTTATCAGGTTGTTTAAGTTTTTCAAAGATTAAGTTAGGTTTGAATTGTAATTTAAGAAAGTAATCAAAATTATTTATTTGACTTATTAATTTAAGATAATAAATTTTTTTATATAAAAATTAAAATAATATTTTATATCATAAAATAATTTAACAATAAACCCATCACTATCTATTCTATCCTTACAAACCACACCTAATAAATTAATCTAAGACCCATCGCTATCTATTCTACCCTAATAAACCACACATAACAAACCAATCGATAACATATTGCACATTTTGACTTAATACATTACCGTGATTACATGAAGTTCTTGGTGTAACGCATATTTGGAAAAAAAACAACTATGGTTTATATTTAAATTTGTGTTTCCGACTTTCATTCTTTTGACAACATCTCAATTTAATATTCTATTCAATTAAAAAATATGAACAAAAGACGTTGTTAGGACGTCTCCTATGGGAAATATAAATTCCATGGTGGTTAAGATCAAGGGGCACGGTGAAATTTCACCGTCAACTAGCTTATCATCAAATATTTCAACTTCCGTCAATATTTCTAGTTAAATTATCAAAATAGATATATAGTTTTAGAAACGAGTGTTTTAGATATGAAATTTTTGTTTATCAAAATAGATATAGATATATAGTTTTAGAAACAAGTGTTTTAGATATGAAATTTTTATTTTAACAAGTAAAAAAATAAAATTATACTACCTCATTCCATTTCAAATATAAATAACATATTATAATTATTTTTCATTTCCATTTATCCTTTTTTTTAATATTTTTTATGTTTAATTATTTTATATTTAGAAATATTTATATTATTATTTATATTTAAAAAAAATTTTTAAAAGATAAAATATCACAATTTTATTTAATATTTATTACTAAATTTTAATTTTCAGATTTTTTAAGATATTAAATTTATTTATATAATAAAAATACATTTTAAATATTAAATATCACAAATTTGTTTAAAATTTTAATCAAATAAATCTAAAATTTAGAAAAGTTAAAAAACATTTTAAATTTATCAATAAAACAAAACAAATCAATACTTAATATTTGTGTATACATTCTTATTTCTTAGATAGGACAAAGCATTATTGAATGTCTATCTCCATTCTAGATCCAATAGGGATGAATCTATGTGGAATGGATAATTAAATATTAAATTTATGTGGATTGGATAGTTTTCGCAATCTAAATTAACTAGCCTCATAATTTTGTTTTTGACATTATCAATATCATACATAAAAGCTATTCGAAAGTATTTATTTTACAATATTCAATAATCACTGGTTCCCACAACTATTGCAGGATAATTTCAAATCATGTTTTCTTTATAAATTTAGTTGAATAATTGTATTTAAAAACAAATAATTTTAGAAATCCTTTTTAAGTGAAAAGACATTTGATTAAGTGACTATCAAATTTCAATATTAATAAAAAATATTAATTTATAATAATATAATTAAATTTTATTACATTTAATGAATAAATATTATAAATATTAATCCATAATAAAATCAAATATTTATTTCATAAATATATTTTATTACATATTAAAATAAATTTATAATTTTGAATATGGAAAAATAACTAAATAAAAGAATTCCATAAAATGTTAGAACATTAAAACTTATATTCTGAGGTCATGTTATAATAATTTGAATGACATGTATTTTTTATTAAAAGATTTTCTTATCAAACTAATTAAGAAATATTAGAAATTGACCGCTCAACTCTCAGCCGAATAAATTGCTACACATGTTTATATTATTTTTAAAATGTTTATATTGTTTTTAAAATATTTGTAAAAAATATAATATTTGAAATATATTTAGTTTATATGTAGATAAAAATGCTTAAATCTAACCCAATCCAGGACCAAGAAGAAAGTCGGATTAGTAAGAAGATAATTTTTCATTCTCATAAAATTCAATATGTTTACCGAACACTTGTAAAGTTGCACCTGCTTTAAACTGCCAACGGTTTCCAACATTCCATTCGACTTTTCTATTTTTAACGGCTGGAAGCAACTCATCTTGACTTATGCTTACTGATATTAGATGGGGAAGACTGGATCGCATCTTTTCAATTTCAATACTGACGTGGAGAGCCATGCAGAGCCATACATGTTGGTTTACCTCGTTTCATGAATGTCTAGAGATATCCCTTTTTTTTATGTCGGCCCTAGGCATTCCATTATATATATATAATAATTAAAAAAAAAAGACAGATCAACACTATAAATCCAGTACTATTACTTAAATTTTAAGGAAGAATAAGGTAACATAGTTATATCAAATTAACACATTCAGATTTTATAATCAAAATAGCAATTCTGAAATCCAGGGAAAAAATATTTAAAGTATCTCAAGATTTCCCTTTTTCATCAATTATAAATCTGAAATATCATTATTTAGAGAGTCCATTTTCCACCAATTTACATTCTTGGTAGACATGTGTAAGGGAACTACTATAAGAAAAAAGCCAATAAGAGGCTTAATGTGATCTATCCATCCAACTAGAGAGGGCACCAAGAAGTAGGATATCCCAGACACAACTTCAATAGTGGATCTAGAGTCTTCACACACAGTGAACTTCAATAGCTAAAGATGTTTTGCAAAAACCAACAGCCCCCAAAGTGCCAGTAATTTCACCTTTGAATTCAAAACTAAACCACCATACTAGTAAAGGAGAAAGTGAATACGAGTGTTAATCCTTAGCCATGGCTTGCATCCATACATATCATCCCGTGTCGTGCCATCAAAAAATCATGCAGGAAAGACCACTTCAAGTGGGGGATAACATGTCCTGGAATTATTATTGTCCTGAATTGGAATCCTCCCCTTCGACAATGAAACCATGATTTTTGTACAAATTCTAGGAACATTGGGAGGTTTATCTTCAAAGGTAGCCATATTTCTTGCATGCCAAATCTCCCATACCATGTATGGAGGAAGCATTTTACACCTCCCTCTTCTACTAAACCACCACTTCAAACAAGACTCCAACGAATCGAAGGAATCTGCCTGCGAAATTTGGACTTGCTTAAATATACTCCCCCATACTTCCACCAAGAAGGGACAATGGATAAACAATTGTGCCACACTTTCCTGATCCAAATGAAAAAAAACACACCTCCCAGGCCCAAGAAATCCCCGTTTGTAGAGGTTATCCCATGTGTTTGATCTTATTCTTCCAATCTAGCTAAGAGAAGAGGGTCATCCTTAAAGGCCCCTGCCACCTCCAAACAATATTGAACCAACACATGTTAACACTGGGGTGACATAATTTGAGATAAATTGATAAATGTATGAAACCACCACTGAGAACTTTTTCCTAACACCATCCCACACTTGCGAAAAACCCATATCCTTCTTCATGAACCCTGCCAAGTGAAACATCCGAATGAGCTTATGCCAGGATGTCACAAGACCATTCGATAAACTGAGCTCCTCCACTCTCTTCCACATTGGGTACGGGAGATATGTCTGCCACCGCACAATAGCTTAATCTTGAAATAATATGTCTATAGAATGTCGAGCATTAATCAGATAAGTATTGGAATGATGCAAAGAACTTACTCCCAAAATGGAATCCCTTCCGAAAATAATTTTATCACCCCTCCCAAAAGACCAAGGCATATTTTCAAGAAACCATTTACTGACCTTTGAGAAACTCATCCAAATGTAAGAGCCCTTTTTAACCCCAATCATACCCATTCTATACCAATCTAAAAAAACACGACCCGTAGATACTTCTCAGCAATCATATCTTGCCAAATACCCCTACCAAATAAAGCCTGCCACAATGATTTCATTAGAAGAGCCTAGCCAAATTTCTTACTCGTAGTAATTTCTTCAAAGTTAACCAAATGGATTTTTCTATGCACTTTATTCCCATACCAAAGAAAGTGAGCCATGATGGCTTTGATTTTGTTAATGATTAATTGAGGAATCCTAAATATATGCATCCAATATATTGATAACTGTTGTAATATAGATTGGACTAGCATGTACCAACCTCCAGCGAGAGATGACAATAAGTCTAGAGAGAAAGGTACCTCGAAAAATTCTCCATGATCCTTTGCTAGTTCTCAACCCTATAGATTTTAGGCTTCAATCTAAAGCCAAACAAACCTCCCTTAATGTGCGAGGCCTCAACCTTAAAAAACCTAGCAATATGAAGAATAACTTCTAGACTTGCAAAGGAATGTAACATGATTGATTTGTTTCCATTCATGATCAGACCCGGGGAAACTCCAAATATAACCAATATATGATAAAAAAAACCTTCCACTGTTCCCAAGAAACCTGTCCAAATGATAAATTATAATCAACGAAAAAAAGTGTGTCACTGAGATGAATCAGATTACCTAAAACCCCTGAAATATTCCTGGTGAGTGTGCCTCCTTGATCTTTAGGCTAAGACCATCCATAAACAATATGAATAATAAAGAAGATAAGGAACATCCTTTTCAAAGGCCCATACTCGTCGAGAAAAAAACTGACAGGTAGCCATTAATTAACACCGTGAAATTTTTCATAGAGACACATGCCCTAATCCAAGTAATATTTTCCATACAAAGACCAATTTTAAAAAGGATCAAGTGCAGATATGTCTAGTCAACACAATCATATGCCTTGTGTATATCTACTTTCATAATAATGGCCTCTTTCTTCTTTGTTTGCATAGAATGTAGACATTCCTGAGTTGAAGCAACCACATCATGAATCTGACGACCGGATAGGAATCCAAATTGTTCAGGTGATATGAAGGATGATAGGAACTCCTTAATTTGACTTGCAATGAATTTTGATATCAACTTGTAGGTTATATTACAAAGGGAGATGGGACCAAAAACAAAGAAGGTGTCAGGGTGTGAAGACTTGGGAATCAATGCGATAAAGGGAAAGTTAATTTCACCTAAAACCTGACCACCTAAATGATATTATTCAACCATATTGAGAATGTCCTGCCCCATAAGATCAAAGAAATGAAGGAAAATTTCCACTTTCTAGCAATCTCGGTGAGGACACTTGTCTTTTGCAAAATATTTGATAACACCATGTACTTCTTCGAAGGTTATAAGTTTGTGAATAAAAACATTGGATTCCTCCGAAAACATACAAGGAAACTGTTAAGCACCCCACAGTAGATCGGCATAGTCCAAGCCATCTTGAGCCAAATATAAACACTCAAAATATTTCACAATCACTAACTGAATGCCACTAGTAGTGATAGCTCCCCCACCCCGCTCCCCACATTATCCATTTACCATATGACATTCTTGTACCTCCTTTGATTAACAAAATGAGGAAAAAAAATTGTATTACAATCACCTTCTCAGATCCCAATAACTCAACTTTTGAGATGCCTAGAAGCCTCCTGAAAATTGATAATATGCCTTTTCTGCCTTTCCAGTTCCTACAATCTATCTAGATGCATTTTAAAAGGGGAGGTGAGGTCAATATGATGACCAAAAAACTCCATTTAAGCACAAATATGATCTAGGTCCATTTTCATTTTAGCCTTCTCCACTTGTTCTCATTTACGCACTTCCTTCTTAAGAAGACTAATATTTTCTTAAAACAAATCCATACCACATGTGATTTCATTGAAATCCCCCAAAGACGAAAATTCCCTCACCAGAGTGTTCAAGCAGTCTTTTTGTAGCCACATCCTATCGAATTTGAATGCGATAACCCTCCTAATGTCCTCCCTTCGCCACTGTAAGATAATCAAAAGGTGATCATATATTTTGGTTTGCACCACCCAAGATCTCATGTTAACCAAATACTCCAGTAGATTCTCATGCACGAGAAATTTATCAATCCTTTTGCAAATATACTCTAGGCCCGATCTGCCATTTTTCCTAGTGGGAATAATGGGATCGGAATGCATGTCTAATAAATGGTTTTGCTCAAAAAAAAAATTAGAAAGGAGACAATTAGATCATTTTTACTACGAGGTCCCCAACTTTCATCACTAGCAACTGTAGCATTGAAATCACTAGCAATAACCATAGACATAGTCTTCACCAGACCACTAGCCTCCATCCTATCCCAAAAGCCCCTCCTCTCATGGCATGGAGCATATAGGATTATTTCCTTATTGAGTGTCGGTTGGAGCCTACACAGGAAGTTGGTGCTTCCATCTTAGTGGGTATCTGAGAAAAGGTTGGGGGTTGGGGCCTCCTGCCATTTGGTGCTTGCATAAATCTAAGGAGGTGCAAGTTGGTGCTTGCAAAAAATCCATGAAGTTTGTGCTTCACATGGCGCTTCTGGTAATTTGATCAGGTGTCTATAAAATGAGGGAGTTAGTGCTTCCTGCTAGTGGGTGCTAGCAAAAAATCAAAGGGAGTTGGTGCTTCTTGTGAGTGGTGGTTCACAAATAGAATGATGTAATAGAGTAGGTGCTCTTAAGTTTACATCAATAATAAGAAAATATTTGGTGATTTTTCTCTCAGAAGGGTTTCAACTTTAAATCTCTATGTCATATGTGTGTTGCTCATGATGTGTGTGCTTATGTTGATTCATATGGTTGTTGTTATGGTTTGTTAATGGTTGGTCTCATATAGTGGATGTCAAGTATGAATGAGTAAAGATAAATTGGAATAAAAGCTTAAATGAGTGTTAATATTGATTCACCCCCCCTCTCAATATTAAACATTGTTTCCAATAGAGACTTCAATACCACGTCGACTTCACAGGAAAATAAGGTAGGCTCGTTGGTTGTGATCCTTTTAGGGAGAGAGAAGAGGATCTCTTGGTAGAATGGGCCTTGATCGATGCCAAGACATCGCAAGATAGATTCACCTGGTCAAATAGAAGGTGTGGGGGAGGGCACATCATTGCAAGATTAGATCGCTTTCTAATACATAGTTTGTCAGTTTTATTGGGAAGGGACGCATATTTAGTGATCTTGCCCCTTGATGAATCAGATCATTGACCAGCAAAATTGGTAATTGAGAAAGGAGAATATTTGGGCCCAATCCCTCTCAAGTTCAATCCATATTGGGTGTGATAAGAAGGAGTGATAGATATCATAAAACAAGTGGGGCACACACTAATCACAGGATCACAACCTTATGTATGTGAATCAAAACCGAAGGAGGTTAAACAGGCACCGTGATAATGGGCTAGAGACTTCTATGCTCCTCGAGGAAAAAGAAAGAAATCTTACATTAGGAAATGGATCAACACACAATAATTATGGAGAATTGTGAAGTAACAAAAATCCATATAGTCAAGGAGAAAGAACTAAATACACAATAATTTTAGTAATGTAGAAAGGACGAGGAGTATTGACACCTCAAATCGATAAGCACATGGCTCAAGGAAGGGGATAGGAATACAACCTTTTTTCACAAACAAACCTAGGTAAGGGAATTAAGGTATAGATTTACGGAAATGGCCTTAGAAGGGAGGGAAAGAATTACTTCCTTTATAGAAAAAAACAGGAAGCATATAACTATTTGCAAGCCCTATTCACAATGGGTGGTGAGATAGATTATGCTAAGGCATAAGATTTTCTCATTACATTTTGCCTAAAGGTATCAAATGAATAGAATCAATGTTTAGATTGAAAGATTGAAGAGCAGGAGGTGGTCAAGGCCATATGGTGTATGGATCAGAATAAGGCACCAATCTTAGATGGGTTCACAATTAGTTTCTACATGTTATGCTGGAATGTGATAAAGAGATAGTTTATAAGAATGATAAATTGCATTTGTCGACGTTTTTTGAACCAACGAGTGTGATTTACGCTGAAAATTCTTCTCAAAAAGCTTGATATGGATCACAAAAGATTAAATTCAACAAATGATAAATTGGTCAATGGAAAAAAACAAGATATGTGGGAATACAAAATCCTCTTTTCTTGCTCTCTTTCCAAAATAGACCAATCCATAGAAATTTTCTCGCTTCTATCCAATATCATTATGTAATGCCTCATATAATATTAAGACAAATATCATTGCTAGTAGACAAAAGTTGATACTTTCGAGACTCATACTAGAGAATCAAGGAGGTTTCCTCAAGAAAAGGTATATTCTAGACAATATCATCCTTGTTCAAGAAGTTATCCACACAAGCAATGAGGAGGGAGAAATAGGCTTCATAGTCAAATTGGATATGGAAAATGCCTTTGATTGGGTGTTTCACTTTATCATTTTCATCATTATTAAAAAATTGGGATTATGTAGTCAATTGTTCACGAGAAAAAATCTTGTATAACCTCCCCTTGGATCACCCCCTTAATAAACAGAAGACCAACTCCTTTCTTCAAAGACTCCAAGGGCCTCAAGTAAGGATGCCCCATGTCACCTCTTATGCATTATGGTTAAAGAAAGTCTAAGTAGGTATATTGAAAAGGAAAGAAGGAGTGGCTCCCTACCACAGATAAGCATAACGAGAAATGTTAAAAATATAAATCATTCACAGTTTGCAGACGACAATTTTTTTCTTGGAGGAGCCTCCAAAACCATAGCGAAAATATTTAAATTTATCTTATATTTATACCTAGGGTTGTCAGGGGGTCATGTAAATAAAAAGAAAAGCCAACTTTATGGATGGAACTGCTCATACTCTACAATGCATGATATTGCCACAATTTTGGGATTTTTGGCTCAAGCTATATATAAACATTTCAAATATCTAGGAATCCCTATATTTTTAGGATCTCCTTCAAAGGAATACTAGGAAGACATCGTGAAAAAATTTAATAAGAAGATACAAGGATGGGGTGTGATATGTCTAAATCTGGCAGGTAAAACCATCCTCATCAAATTGGTATTCTCCACTCTCCCAATATATCTAGGCTCGGGACTAATCGCCCCTAAGAGCATTCTCTCTCAAATGAGTGCCTTGACAATAAGATTCCTCTGGCATGGAGGAAAGGGCGGTGAAAATAAATTTCACCTTCTAAACTAGAATATAGTTTGCTTACTAAAGGAATATGGAGGATTAGTGTATACATTAATGTGTAGATTCTAAATTGCTCATGAAATTTTCTAAATCACAAGGGTAGAAGCTACGGTACTAATTTGTAGAAGAAAATTCACGATCGAGAACACAATCATTAACATGTATCAATATTCAACACACATACACAAATATTTATCTAGGGGAAAGTAACTGTAACTGCTCAAAACCCTTTACTGCCTATATTTCATTAATCAAATAACCTGGGTGAATATAATGTGCTCAGCTCAATCTTGAGCTCAACCTACACTTGTATCTTCTATCCTCTGCCTGACTGACTAACCTTGGAAAATACTTAGCCAAAAATTTGATCCTCCAAACTCATGTTTCCTTGCTTTGTTCCTCGAGGAATTAAGCCCTTATTTAATAAGAATTTTCCTCCATTAGATTGTGAAGCTCCTTTAGGTAAATTCCCTCATTGTATGCACCACTTGTACAACCTGAACTAGTTTACAACTGATAGTACACTTCCCTTGAACTCCATTCTCAACAGGGTAACTTGAATTCTCTGCATCCATGAACTAATTTAAGATAATTTATCAGTTATCTTGTTGATCACCGAGTGTGGTTGAAGTTCCACTTCAACAACTTGACCTTCCACTAGTTCCTCCAAAAGTTAGAACTAGTTTAACTAACCATAACTCAATTTAACTTAATTAAATTGCTACAACTGAA
>APFE030027831.1:0-17039 GCA_000404065.3 Pinus taeda | reverse complement strand
TACTTTCTCCATATGAAATCCAATGAGGGCAAAACCACTCTCAAACATCCTGAGTCATTTCATGGTAATGTTAAAAATTTAAGTAAAAGGATGAAAATGAAAAATAAAGGAGAATATCACTTTTACTTTAAGAATTTAACATTATCATGAACTGCATATCAACACTAGGGAAAAAAATCACTTTTATAACTTCAGAAACGCATCTAGAAGCAACTAGAAGTCACTAGCATACCCTAAAAATAAATTTAAAAAAAAATTAAAAAAAAACACAAATAAATGCTAAAACGTGGGTCGTATGGCCGTGAAACGCGTTTCCGGCCATACTGACCACGTTTTAGTTTCGTGAAACGTGGTAGTACGACCGGAAACACGTTTCACAGCCGTACCAAACACGTTTCATTGTTTCGTACTAGTTTCCGTACGGAAACATACCCCTGCCCCACGTTTCCTGCAACATAGGAATGGCTCCTTACTCTCCATGCAAGTCATCATGTGGGGCCCCAAAATGAGTTTGGAGCACAAAAGCTAGTCCCATGGGTCTCGTGATGATAAAATATCCTGTGATGCCCCAATACCGAGGGATTTGATGATGGTGCTTGCCCTCCCATGTCTCAAGGGATGAGACAAACCTCCTCTGGGCCTTGGCTCAACTACCATATAATGTTAAGTTGGTCAGGGCATATTGGTCCATACACATCTTCTCATGAATAATGTAGGGCAATCGGCGAATTGCTAAAGGTGTTGAGTGTTCCCAGCCCTTGGAATGATGCTCTACACATGATGAGAGTCTAATGGCTCTCAATGCTTCACCCGGGGGTGTCAATATGATCCTCTAGTGGACTTGGGCCCCACTTAAGTTTCCCAACCCATGATGAAACCACCTACTAATCACATATAATATCCAATGTGCATCCCCAGAATTAGGTACAATAACTCATTAGTACATCTAAGTGAACCAAGATTATTTCTCAAGGGCACATTGAGACTTCATAGTGGGCTTCCTTTCCAAATTTAGTGTTACCTCCCTAGGTAGGAGTGGTTAATAAACAACCCTATTAGGTGTTCCAAGTCCCTAAGGGGAAAGACAGGTCCCTGGTACATCATTTAATTGATAGGTGTTATGTGAATGATGATGAATGGATGGGGGCACGGGGGTCTCAAGGCCAAATGCCATGGGTTCAAGGATGGAAATGATGATTATTTGGGTGTATAGATGTAGGAGGGAGAAATCGTTGACACATGAGTTAACTCGTACTTTGTTTTACCACCCTTCTTTACTATCCTTTTTCCTTTTCTTGGTTTTTCTTGGTATTATTGGTCTGGGCTCCAGGAAAAGAGAGCATGTTTTGTATGATATAAGTATTTATCAACCCCTTAAGGTAGGGCAGTTCATCGCCCACCGGGGGTTGGGACGTGCATGGGTTCCTCAATGATTTGGGGGCACTCATAGGGCCCTAGGAACCAGGGTAATGGCCATAATAAGGGGTAGATCTCATGCTTGACTTTTTCCCATGTGTTATATTAAATGTCCCAACCATATTTTGCATTTTATAATATTCTTTTTCTTTTGTTTCTTGCTTGTGGCCAAGACATTCTTTTAACATTCTTTTAGCTGCATCAACCTCCCGGGAAACATTTCCAGGCGTGACCTTGACATGTGGACAAGTGGAGTGGGTGTGCGAGTGCCTTGTTGACCCAGAGAAGGAATATGTTGAAATAGGGGTGTAATGTGCAGAGCGGAGGGAAAAATATGGATGGCGAAAACGCAACCGCACTACCAAAATCAAGGTTTCCCAAATAGTGCGCTTCCTAAAGCCACAGGCCAATAAGGGAGATCACATAGGATTAGGATTGAGGATTAACCTGCCCCATTTGAGGTTAGAGAACAAAACTATGGTCAAAGCCCTTCCTTTTTTCCAAGTCACTCAATAATCCATTCCCAGGATGCCCAAGGAAAAACAAGCATAAGCACGTGATTGCACAATGAAGAACATAGATTTTGGGTTGGATATCCCACCTTTCAAAAATGTGTTCTCTAAAGATGGGTGAGGGGACATATGATTGATGCAGGGAGCGAAGATCAAATGGCATAATGTATCAGCTACACTAGTGGCTGTCAGGGGCTATCGACTATTTTCTCAAGCGAGATGTATGAGAAATTTTTCTCCTATGGGGTCACCCACTTTTGGTGGGTAACATGCATTTTTGGCATTGAGATTACCACACTCTCATATTTTCTGTATCCCAACAAGCTCCTACATCATCAACTACCATCAAGTACAAGAATGGATATTCTAATTCTTCTCGCTTTCTTTTCTAGTTTCATTTATATTTTTCATATTTCACATTCTAGTTATGAATTTGTATTACCGCCGAAACCCTCCCTTTAAATGACAATGCCTTATATATACATGTGAGACCCTAGGGCTAATGGAAGGTACAAGATAGACCTTAGCAATAATGGAAGAGTGATACCTAGTGTAACCTTAGTATCTTCACACGTTGTAGGTCAATTGTTCTCTGACATGGGGGGAAATACATAAAAGAAATTAAGTCTAATGAATGATAAATTTCAAAGTGTTGTAGACTTATGATTAATATGATTTGTGATATTTCATGATCTATATTGCAAATTTATGCAAATAGAAAATAAAAGAATGGGATTTTTTGTTTTTGAGAGTGTTTGAAAGGAAACAATAATGTTTAAACTAGAATTATGACTATGGGGTCTAAAATCCAGATTTGGAGGGTTGCTTGTTTAAGAATGATTGGGACCAACAAAATTGCAAATTGCATATTGTCTCCAACCCTTTCTTGTTATCAATTGATGCAAAAATTTTCTTTGAAAGGGCTTGTTACTGCGAAATTTTTCGGGCGTAGTGCAAATCCTCACTAGGAAGGTCCAAACCTCGTGGCAACAGGAGAATGGCCATCACTGTCACCTCAACAACATTTCCCTAGCTATATAGTGGTATATTGCACCACATGAAAGAATTCTCTGTATGTGGATCACCTTGAGTATATTCAACAAGGAATGTTTAAACGATGTGGCATGTTTTCATAGAAATCAATCTAGAATCAAAATGTAATCGGTCAAATTTTATATAAACATAAAAGTGAAGAAATGCACTCGTTTACTTTTTATTTTTATGGTTACATTTTTCTATATATTATTTTATGTATATATTTTTCTATTCTAAGGGCTTTTTGAATAATAAAAATTAAGGACCATTGCAGAAGTTTATAAAACGAGATGGTTGTTTGGTGGAATAAGGAGTGTGCCTTTTTTCCACTAGGGATGTGGGGTCAAATCGATTCCCCTATTCAGTTGGTTGATCAATTCTTGTGGATTATGGCCGGAGGTGGAATCCCAAAAGTTAAATGAGCTCACGCTTAATCAAGAACAAGTTTTGAAACCAGTCCCTACTAGAAAGGATTATACTTAGGGAAAATCCTTCAACAAATAGCTCTATTATCATGCAAAATAAACTGAAGCTGTTGGTGAGTAGCACTGGGCCATGGCCCAACAAGAAGAAATAAAATCTACCTTACACGAACAAGAGAGATGTGCGAGTAAAGCCCTAGAAATCCCTAAGGAAGTGATAAAGATTCCTTTAAAATGGATTGATCTAGTTAGTTTTTGTAGTATCCTTTAGTTATCCACAGATCGCCTTAAGAAATATGTGAAATCAACCATGAAAGATGATTCATGATGAACACCAAAGATGTCATGAAAATATTTCGTATTATGGTAAAACGATCTCAACAATTCACAACGATCTACAAAGGAGGGAAGTTTCTCTTTTTTTAGATTAGGATCTCAACATCTTTCCTCCTTTCGCTTGAAAAAACAAGCAACTTTTCATCCACAATATGCTTCACGATTAAGTCAAACTACAAGTTATTTCATTATATTACTTAAATATTAAAATAGGTGAGATGTCCCACCAATTAGAGGTTTGATTTGAGAAAAGGAGGTCCTAATTGGTCTTCTATCAAGAAATAACCTTGCATTCCTTTATAAATTAACCTGATTTCTTAGGAAGTCAAAAGTTCCATTTTGTTTGCACAATGTTGCTTGAATGAAGACGTTGGCCTTTCAAATGACTAGTTTAAAGACGATTCAAACCATGCTTTTAGGCTCCTTGCTTGTTTTTGACTTGAAATATACCTTGGATTGCTTGGAGATCTATATGGCCTTATGTTTTTCCTCAACATTCCTCGAAATTGACCTTTACATGATCCAATGGGTAGAAAGGGTGGACGACACTCCTTGTCTAGGTCTATTTGCTCGCTTTTTGTGTGGTGTAAGGCTTGAAATATCTTGAACATGAGTTATCCTTGGTCCATGATGTGTCCTTGAGTTGCTTTGACATATTGCTTACTCAACACATTTGCCATGATACCTCTTTTAACGTCATGGTTGCACCAAAAGTAGAAGCTGACTCGTTTTCAAGGTACCTCATTGATGCAAATGGGAAATTAAAGGGGGCGTTAGTAGTGCCTTGACTTGGAGTTGATTACACTTGACTTGGAGGTCACAATAGATCTTTTCACTGCCTTGTAGGATGTGGGACGCTGCATTAGGGAGCCCAAATGTATCACAAACTGTGAGACTTCAATGAAGCGTGATAGTCATGGCCAAATAGGCGTGCATACATATGGATATGGTTGATTTGGGAAACAAAGAGTGCATTAAGATAATGGGAAACTGAGGGGAAAAGTACAATAAGCGATCACCTTTATAGGACTAATCAACATGCGCACCCATAATTCATCAGTCATAGTAGATCCACCTCTTGAAGCTCGCATATCACCGTAGGAAATAAGAATGTTGCGTGATGCTTTCTTTCCCATACTATTTTCCTCTTTTCCTTACCCATCGAATGTTGAATGAAATCCTTTCCTTCTAGTACTAATCTTTCTTTAGTGGCTTGTGGATTATACTAGCCTCATAAGGTGTTGATAATTAATATTCTCTACCAAGTTGAGTGATGCTTTGTTTTTGGGAGGGTCCACTGTGAGAGAAACCTAGGTCTTATATGCTGAGAGTTTCTCAAAAAATTAATATCACCCCCATTCATACTTTTACTAATGAACCCTTTCTCTTATATCCTCTCTCTCTCTCTATTTGTTTTTGCTTGCCCCTTTCCTAGGCTACATCACCACTAATGGGTCTCTCTAGGTCGTCTTCTCAGGTAGGGCCCGACCTGAGATGGCTTCTCCTTAGATGGAACCAATCACCATTCCTCTCCTTTTCCTACTAGGGACTTTGGTCTTGGTTGTCACATCCTATAGACTGCAACTATGGGATCACATCTCCAACCATTGCTCCAATGCTTGCTTCCACTCATCTATTGCATTCCGCAGTGCAAAACTAGGATTGTCAGCTTTTTCTTCTTGTGCTACGGAGTTGTCAATTCTCACCTCTTTGATTTGTTATCTCAACTAGTGTCGCGACCTCTTACTTCTTGGCTTCAGTTGTTCATCCCTATTTTTATCCCCTCTTGCTTATTTGGTTTAGTTTTTTGATCCTGTATTTAGTAATTTTGATCTCTCTTTCATCCACTAGTTCATCCCTCTCTTTTCCACCTCTCCTTCCTTCTCCTTTTCTCACCTTCACTCACTTCTCACCCTCATTAAGATTTTCTATTGTTATTGCTTCCTTGTATTTGGAAAGACATTTACTTTTATGTTGTAGGCTATGTTACCACAATCTAGCAGGCCTTAAGGAGGAAAAGCCTATGGGTCAAAGAGCTAAACTAAGTGATAAGAATGATAATGTCCCATTGTCACCACAACGAGTCTCCCCTGCTCTTTGTGGAATTTCACCAATGGGAGGAGTCCTGGTAGATAAGCAATCATCTTTTATTGATCTTCTAGGGTTTGAGGTACTAGGTGATGAGGTAGGACTTCTTAAGGGAAGCTTTATGTGATAATATGGGACTTCAAAAGCGTTTTTGGTCCCTATTAGAGACTTAGAAGAAAGTTGTATGAGATCTATGGTTTTGTGAATTATTGTGTTTAAAGGTATTCCTGAGATCAAGGCAAGGAAAGGAAAGGGATTATTATGATTTATTCCAATGAATACTGAGATCATACAACCCTCGAAGAAGTCCCCAAGTCAAGGAAATTCAAAATAGGGTTTCCATTCTAGGGCACACGTCTAGTGTGCTTTTTACTTTTTCATCATAATGCTTTTTATTTTGGGTGCATAACATGAGGATTAGACCTAGTTCTTATGATTTAGTATTCGACTTTACTCGTTGAGATGAGATAATGTATTGCTCCTTAGGGTTGGGACATAAAAGGTTTCCTTTTAATGAAATGGAGTATCAAGTGCTCAGGAACGGGTTATGACCAATGAGGACGGTAGAGCTCATGTTAATATTTTTCTGATGCGCTAAATTCTATCCTGATCTTCTTTTACATTTTGATTTTCTTCTTTTTCTTTCATTTTGACCATAATATTCTTTTCCATTCTTTTAGTTTCATTAACCTCGAGGAGAACATTTCTCCTACTCAAGGAGTGTGGACAAGAGAGTGCTAAATCCCAATAAACCAATGACAAGTTAGACCTCAAAAATGGAGGTGGTATAAGGGGCTTGTAATGTGGTATGGAAAGTAGGAAGTATGATGTAGGGAAAGATGAACATGCTATTTCAATCTGTATTTCCCAAGTGCCCCTCCTACAACCCTAAGGCCTTAAGGGAGGTCCCACTAGATTGGGGCTAAAGATTAACTCCCCTAGTAAGGCGAGAAAACAAATTTATAGTCAAGATCGATCAATCTTCTAAATCACCCGTTTATCGATACTAAATGCACAAAATAAACAAGTATAAGCACTCGATTGCAAAATGATCAATGTACATTTTGAATAGAAGCTCACTTTCATCCAAGAGGAAATGTTGGATGGGTAGAGGTATGTGGTTGATGTAGATGACAAAGGCATATAATCATCAAGAAATGGATATAAAAGGTTGATGGCTATTTGATTGTCCAAATGGCTATCAAATGCAGGAGAAAATTTTTCTCCTACGAGGTTATGCATTTTGGTGGGTAACAGGCACATCATGAAAAATTCCAACGCCCAAGATTTCAAGCTCAACATTTCAGCATATGGAGGGTCATCAATAGCTGCAATATCACGTGGAAGTTGCTCAAGGCCCAACGATCATCTGTGTTGGGGCAACAAGGTTAGATTGCTTTGGTTTTCCTCTCTTTCATATCTAGCACTTATGTTATTTATCTCATCAAAGGAATTTTATGAGATAACCCCGTGTTAGTTTGGTTTCTTTTTTAATTGGTTGTTATCCTCCTGTTGTGTATTGTAATTAATCTATGGCACTAGGCATTTAATGAAGGGTAAAATCCTAATGGACCTATTAGCATTCCCCTTTCTCATTCACTTCCTCTTAGTTTTTCTTAATTTTCTCTAAAATTGAGTTGTAACACCTCTCTCCTTCCGTGTGGTAGCATATTGCCTCACTTTAACAATCCTGCCACATTTTGCTAATTTTACTAATTAGTTGTCATTAACTCTTCTATATCTCAGGGGAAGTCTCTCTAACTCTTTTTGGTGGCAGGGGATTTTAAATTTACTAAACCCCTAACCTAGAGACCTATTACCATTCATATTAGCAGGCTTATAAAGGCTTGGCCAAGATTCCAAATGGTAAGCACACATCAGATGCCCCTAATGTAACCTAAGCACACTTTCATCTCACTTTTGGCAAACTCCCAAAATTCCATAGGGGGTATTCCAAACTACACATGCATCACCGAAAGTATTAGGATGACCAGAGCCTACAAACAGTGAAATGATGAAGGTTAGGATTTAAAGAGAAAAAAATGAGTTGATATGATGTATGATATATTACTGTAGAAAACACAAACCAATGAAGAAAACACTAAATTTATGAATGAAGTAACCTTGACAAAAGAGCCACGATTGATTATGAAGGCCCTCAACAATGTTGGGATTTAAACCATGAAATGATGATTTACCTTGCATTTACACACCTGCAAACATGAAGTTATGCATAAATCAACAAAGAAAAGCCAACTCTAGGGCCTCTCATAAGCCCAAAAATGCTATAGAAACTTATAAATATGAATTTGAGATGATATTATAATGAAATATAATGAAAATAAACATACTAGCACTTCAAAGTATTGATTATTCAAAAAATTATTCAAATCTGGAAATTGTTACTCAATTTTGGTGCACCGATTCCCGGGGGTTGAAAAATGAAAGTGTCCCAATTAGTTTGAAAAATGTTGCAATTGTTAGGACAACTAAAAACACTTCCAAAGGTGAGTGATATTCAATTAGAAAACTTTAGAAATGTTGCTGGGGATTAGAAGGGTTAGAATCAACTTTTCGTGTATCTCAAGGCAAGGGATTTTACCAATACGAGCTATAATCACTGAAGATAAAATCAGATTTTGAAAATCTCCTTGAAAACCCTTCCACATTTTTTAGATCAACATTAAATGGAAGAAAAGAGAGGGGGCACTATCTTTCTTAGATATTCAAGATGGCACACCATTCTAAAAAAAGAATCTAGAATCAAAATGTAATCACCCAAATCTTATTTAGACATAAAGGTAATAAAATGCTCTAGATCAATTTTTATCTTTGATTCTTATATTTTTCTCTAATATATTTTTTTATGTATTGTTTTCTATTCTTAAGGATTTTTAAATAATAAAAATTTAGGGAAATTGCAGAATTTAGTAAAAAGAGATGAGGAGTGTGCCTTATTTCCAGTAAGGCTATGGGGTCAAATTGATGCTCGTCTTAAGTTGGTTAGTCCATGCTTGTAGTTTATGGCTAGAGGAGGAACACTAGTGTTGATTTGGGGTAGCATCGAATGTGCTCTAGCCACAAAAATTGGTGGAGAGGCTGAAGCACATGAGATCTCCAATACCGAGAAATGGTTTGGGCAGAATCTAACTAGTTTGGGAGATATGAAAATAATTAATATTTTTAATGGAGTTTCTAAGTCTAAACTTAGGGAAAATAAAATATTAATGTGAATTAATATAAAACTGAGCTAGAATGGTCCAAAAGTCATGGATCAAGTTAGATCTAATCTTAGCCATTGATTAAGGACTTAATCTCAGCTGTTGAAATATCAACGAGAAAAGTATAAGAGGAGGCTTGAGGGTCACTTAGAGAACACACCCAGTTGATAAAGAATTTGATTTTCTAGGGCAGGGCTTGCTGAGGAAATCGAAGGAGTGATCAGAGTTGCAGCTGAGGGGTAGTGAATGCAGTAGCATAGGGGTAGAGATAGTACTGGGAGCATCAACACAGAAGTCGGGAGAGGGTTGACACAAAGCTAGCTAGAGGCCATTAGAGGCCACACAAAAGCAGCCAGAGGTAGCCAAGAGCTGCGCAGAGCCTGAGGAGGGCCAGCGTGGGAGACATAGAGGCCCCAGAGGTTAACGCCGAGCCTCGAGAGGCTGACGCTGGGCTAACGGTGGGCCAGAGAGGCTAACATAGACCCTAGAGGCTGACGTTGGGAGATTTCGTGGGGCTGATATCTATCTCCGACTGAGAGGTACTACTGCTGAGGGCATTCTCTAGTGGGTGAGCCATTTCTGGCACCTAGATTGTATTATGAAACTGCTTAATAATAAAACCCTCTGATAGCTGCACCGGTTTTCTCGCATTGGGTTTTTTTCGGGGACATTAGTCCAAAAATAGCGGTGTCATTTGTGTGCTTGTTTATCCTTCAGTTGATGATTTGTATGTGTTGAGACTATACTTGTATTTATTTTAAGTATTTACATGGTAAATAACTTGTTAATAAACAGAACAAGTAGGAAGAAATAAATCAGAAAGTACAGGAAGGATTTCTAACAGTTAGACTTAGAAATTCCAACATGGTATCAGAGCGTGGTTGCAGATCCCAGGATAACTGAGGGCATCAGCCGAGCAGACTAGCAGCAGCAGAAACAACTGTCTCGAGTGAGACAAGTTGTGCCTAGAGGAAACGCAACAAGGAAGGGGTGACACAGTGCCTGCATCATCAGTTCGAGCCGGGAAGAGGACAATGCAGTGGCAGAGAGGAGCAGACTTGGCCTACGCAGTGCCTGGTCATCTTTCTCATTGAGGAAGGATTGATTCCCGTGGCCAGGAGGTGCAAATTTTGTCGGTGCTGGGATTGTGCAGAGCCTAGAGGCTCTAACCTTCAGTTTGTTGGGGCATAGGAGGTTGTGGGTAAGTTGCGGAGTGAAGTTGGTGGGGTACTGTGGTGAGAACAGTACCTAACAGGGCAAGACCAAGGAGGAGGAAGTTGCTGTCGAGGATTTCTAGCCAAGAAATCCGGATCAGTGGTGTGGCTGCACTAACGATCAGACTGGGGGCATTTCGACATTGGCAGAGGGGTTTTTAGGAGGGAAATCGAGGCTCAGAGGGAGTCACACCGAGAACTTCCAAGAGGGAAGTAGAGAGACTCGGAAGAGTCAAAAGAGGAGTAGCGGAATGGTAGTGAATGGGGTAAGATATCAGGACAGATTGGACAGAGCCTTAAACTTCGTAGTCTAGAAGGCTAGGATCTTGTCTGTTCTAGACAGAAATAGTCTCAAGCACTTCGCCTTGAACATGATAGTGATCCTAGTTGAACCAGCTGAGAACGAAAAGTACTAGGAGGCAATGGTGAGGGCCAAGAGCATCATCCTTGACGGGGTCAAGGACCATGTAGTACCACATATTGCCGAAAAGGACACGACAAATGTGATGTGGGAGGCCCTGATGAAATTGTATCAGCATAATTTTGTGCAGAGGAAGATGCTACTAGAAAATCAGCTGTGGTCATACCAGATGCAGAAGGGAGAATAGATAGACACCTTCCTCGGATGATTGAAGGAGATTCGGGATCAACTAACTTCCATAGAGGCCATGCCGGATGAGGAGATGATGGTGAGGACCGCATTGAACGCAGTCTCAAAGGATTGGGAGGTATTTGTCCAGAGCATACTGGGAAGGTCGAGCCTTCCAGAATGGGAGGAACTGTGGCCGACTCTTCGTCAAGAAGAGATCAGAAGGTTAACCAAGGCAAGAAGAAGCGACAAGGGGGTCAGAATCAAGAAAGAGGAAGAGGAGGATGTTACCCTAGCATCTGAGGGAAAGCAGGAGAAACGGAAGAAGAATGACCTCTCCTAGGTCAAATGCTTCCACTGTGGGGAACTGGGTCATTATGCGAGCCAGTGTCTGAGGAAGAAGAGCAAGGGAGAGGCTTCTGAGACCAAGGCTGCGCTAGCAAGGGCAGAGAAAAAAGTGGAGACAGATGATGACTGTGCCATGTGTGCTCATGCACCTCGAGAGAAGAGGTGGGGACACATCGAGCTGTAGTTAGATGGACTACAGGCGATGAGGGGCAAGATCCTCGATGTACCCAACCTCTTGGATTATACCTTGCTATGGGACCCCCAAAGAGGAGTAGTAAGACTGGCGGATGTCGGTAGAGATGGATGCGGATGGAGCAACAAAGGGAGCTACATTACAAGAGTCCGAAGATAGCGTGAAGCGGTAGTGTGAGATGCACAGAGTTGTTGCAGCAGTGTAGAGGTCAGGGAGGGAGCACTTGTCAGTGACCGAGGGAGATTCAACATTGGGAGTGTTTCCAGCCTGACGGAGATGTTAGGTTTGGGAAATCAAGTACTTACTTCTCAGTAATTAAGTTGCAGTGCAGCTGTTAGCAGTGGCAGTTCTATGGGCAATACGATGCAACATGATGAGAGGGGTTGCAGTGCAGATACAACAGTGGCAGTGGTAGGGCCATGGGCAGCAACATGGATGCAGAGGGAGCTGCCATACATATGCAACAGTGGTAGTGGCAGGGCCATGGGTAGCAGTACATGATGCCGCAGTGTAGAGGATGTTGGGCGGCAGGCCTAGCATCAACACAGGGACCGATGCCAGATGATCAGGGTGATGCTCAGTGAGGAGTATTACTAGAGCACAATCCTTGCTAAGAGGGAGTGTTGATTTGGGGTAGCATCGGATGTGTTCTAGCCACGAGAATTGGTGGAGAGGCTAAAGCGCATGAGATCTCCAATACCTAGAAATGGTTTGGGCGGAATCTAACTAGTTTGGGAGATATTAAAATAATTAATATTTTTAATGGAGTCCCTAAGTCCAAACTTAGGGAAAGTAAAATATTAATGTGAATTAATATAAAACTGAGTTAGAATGCTCCAAAAGTCATGGATCAAGCCAGATCTAATCTTAGTCATTGATTAGGGACTTAATCTAGACCATTGAAATGTCAATGAGAAAAGTATAAGAGGAGGCTTGAGGGTTCACTTGGAGAACACACTGAGTTGATCAAGAATTCGATTTTCGAGGGTAGGGCTTGCTGAGGAAATTGAAGGACTGATCAGAGTTGCAGCTGAGGGGCAGTGAATGCAGTAGCAGAGAGGCAAAAATAGTACCAGGAGCATCAACGAGAATCCTGGAGAGGGTTGACGCAGAGCCAGCTAGAGGCCACCAAAGGCCATGTAGAAGTAGCTAGAGGCCACGCAGAGGCAGCCAGGAGCTGCGCAGAGCCTGAGAAGGGCCAGCGGTGGAGACACAGAGGCTCCAGAGGCCGATGCAGAGCCCTGAGAGGCTGATGCTGGGCTAGATAGGCTGATGCTGGGCTGACGTTGGGTCAGAGAGGCTGACGCAGACCCTACAGGTTGACGCTGGGAGATTTCATGGGCCAGATTGGGGATGATATCTATCTCCGACTGAGAGGTACTACTGCCGAGGGCATTCTTTGTTGGGTGAGCCATTTCTGGCACCTAGATTGTATTCTGAAACTGCTTAATAATAAAACCCCCTGATAGTTGCACCGGTTTTCCCGCATTGGATTTTTTCGGGCACATTAGTCCAAAAATAACAATGTCACTTGTGTGCTTATTTTCCTTTAGTTGATGATTTGTATGTGTTGAGACTGTACTTGTATTTATTTTCAGTATTTACATGGTAAATATCTTGTTAATTAACAGAACAAGTAGGGAGAAATAAATCAGAAAATACAGGAAGGATTTCTAACAGTTAGACTTAGAAATTCCAACAACTAGAAGTTAAATCACCTCAAGGCTAATCAAGATTTTTTCTTGAAATCAAGCTCTACTAGAAAGGATCCTACTTAGGGGAAAGCCGTCAACCATTAGCTACGCTATGATGCAAAATAATTTGAAACCCTTCGTGGGGAGCACTAGGGCATGGCCCAACAAAGAGAGACAAACTCCACCTTACACCAGCAAGAGAGATGTGCGAATAAAACCCTAGACATCCCTTTACAAGTGACAAAGTTGCTCTTCAAATTGATCAATCTAGTTAGCCTGTGTAGTATTCTCTAGTTATTTGCAAATTTCCTTGGGAATATTTGAAATCAACCAAGAAAGATAAACTTCAAGATGAACACCAGAGATTTCATGAAAATATTTCACATTATGGAAAAATGATCTCAACAATTCACAATGATTTGCAAAGGAGAGAGAGGTCTATATGTATAGATGAGGCTCTCAACACATTTCCTCCTTTTGGTTCAAAAGATAAGTGACTTTTCATACACAATATGGTTGGAGACTAAGTAAAATTACAATATTTGTCATCACATTACATAAATCCTTCAAATGAGGTGAGATGTCCCACCAATTAGAGGATGAATTTGACAAAAGGAGGATGGAATTGACCTAATACAATGTTCCATCAAAGAATGGCTTGACTTGTTTGAAAAAGTATCTTGAGTGCTTAGGAATTTAAACTTTCCACTTTTCTTGCACAACGTTACTTGAACAAGGGCTTGGACATTTCCAACGGCTAGTATCATGTGGACAACTTGTTGAATTTTCCATGACACTTAAGAATCAGGTTTGAGTTTAATATCACGATCAAAAACACACTCAAATGCCACAACAAAAGCACTTTGCACAATGGAATAACAAATAACAATGAATCAACTTGTACATAAGATAATTTTTCAGACCACAACTTGTTATATACAAACTTTAATACAACAATCTTAGGGCTCCCATACAATGGATCATGGCCCTTACATAGAACACTAGTAAAAGACACAACTAGGGCTTGGTGTCACCATCTATGACGCCAATATTTCCTTGAAAAATGTATGCTTGACCTGCTTGATCATAACAATCCTTTCAATCCACGTAACTTGAACACATCTAGTAGGTACTTTACCTCCTCTTTTGCTGATCCCTGCAACTTCTACAACATCAAAATGCTTGCATTTCCAGCCGTCAATTTGCTGCTATCAACTACTCATGGCTTCTCAAAGATGACTGAACATGGGCTCCATGATCCTCCCACTAACAACGTCCTCTACCATTCCAAAGGATCAAGTTCTTAGGGTCTTTACAATATGCCCTATTAATATCACGATCACATACACACTCAAATGCCACAACGAAAGCACTTTGCACAATGGAATAACAAATAACAATGAATCAACTCGTACATAAGATAATTTTTCAGACCACAACTTGTTATATACAAACTTTAATACAACAATCTTAGGGCTCCCATACAATGGATCATGGCCCTTACATAGAACACTAGTAAAATACACAACTGGGGCTTGGTGTCACCAACTATGACGCCAATATTTCCTTGAAAAATGTATGCTTGACCTGCTTGATCATAACAATCCTTTCAATCCACGTAACTTGAACACATCTAGTAGGTACTTTGCCTCCTCTTTTGCTGATCCCTGCAACTTCTACAACATCAAAATGCTTGCATTTCCAGCCGTCAATTTGCTACTATCAACTACTCATGGCTTCTCCAAGATGACTGAACATTGGCTCCATGATCTTCCCACTAACAACGTCCTCTACCATTCCAAAGGATCAAGTTCTTAGGGTCTTTACAATATGCCCTATTATGAATGAGTTTTCCCTCCTGCAATCCACTGAACTAGGGCTCACATATATTCCTCCTAACAATTCATTAGCTCCTCCAATGAACACTGTAAATGAGGTCTTCTAGGGCTCCATTAAACTGCCCTCTTAATAGTACCAAACTTGCACCTTTATCACTGTACTAGGGCTCCACAAAACAAACCTCTTAACTGTCACTCTTCTGCTTCTTGTTGATAGCACTAACTAGGGCATCTCAAATTTGTGTTCCTAAGGCCTCTAGCACAATCTTATCCAACCACTCCAGAGCAACTCTCCCTTCCAATGAATCTGCTCCATGTTAACCCTATTTTCCTTCATTGTATTAGCCCTATACTATGCGCATAAACTCGCACTTCTGTACAACTACCTGAGGTTCGATGTGATCCACTGCAGGAGAGACATATGCATAGTATCTTTGCGCAATACATCGAGAATTTGCGGCCCAAATCACAGTCCATATGTCTCCTTCTTAGGGTCTCTTTCCTCTCTCCCATTGAAAAAAAATCAGAGTGAAACTTATCATACTTCTGAGCAAACCCTTAAGGGCAGCTTACCATAGAGAGAGGACTAACTAGGGCACAAAGACTATTCTTCAAAACCTTGAATAACCCTTCCATCAACTAACAACAACTTATCTCGACACAAGTCAATCTCTTTTACAGCTCTACTACAAACCTAAACATCTCAGCCTCTCTGTATCACTTTAGTTACTTCATATAGACTCGTGGCATCCTTGAAAACGACCAAACATACCTCTATTCTCCTACAGTGGTACCTGGGATAGGTCGACTCTTTCATGCAATAACACCCCCAATCATACTTGTACTCATGAACCCTTTCTCCTTTATACTTCTTTACTTCTTAATCAACTTGAGGAAGTCCTCCTATATCCTCTCTTTTTGTTTCATTTATTTCCCCTATCCTAGGTTACATCACCTCTAATGGGCCTCTTTAGGTCGTCTTCTCAGGTAGGGCCTGACCTGAGATGGCTTCTCCTTAGATGGGACCATTCACCATGCCTCTCCATTTCCTATTAGGGACTTTGGTCTTGGTGGTTGCATCTTGTAGACTGCAGCTATGGGATCGCATCTCCAACCATTGCTCCAATGGTTGCTTCCACTCGTTTATTGCATTCCCTAGTTCAACACTAGCATTGCCAACTTTTTCTTCTTTTTTTCACTATTTGTGCTCCAGAGTTGTCAATTCTCACCTCTTTCATTTGTTATCTCAACTAGTGTTGCGACCTCTTACTTCTTGGCTTCAGTTGTTCATCTTTGTTGTCTTCCACTCTTGTGTATTTGGTTCAATTTTTTGGTCTTTGCTTCAGTAACTTTGATCTCTCTTTCCTTCACTCATTCATCCCTACTTTTGCCGCCTCTCCTTCCTTCTCTTCTCACCTTCACTCACTTCTTAGACTTCATTAATATTTTCAATTGTTATCGCCTCCTTGTATGTGTCAAGCCATTTACTTTAATGTTGTAGGTTGTGTTACCACACAATCTAGCAGGCCCTAAGTACGTAAAGCCTAAGGGTCAAAGAGCTAGACTAAGAGATAACAATGGGACAATGTCCCATTGTCACCACAAGAAGTATCCCCTGCTCTTTACAGACCTTCACTGATGGGAGGATTCCTGGTAGATAAACAATCAACTTTAATTGATGTTCTAGGGTTTGAGTTACTATGTGATGAGGTAGGACTTCTTAAGGGAATCTTTATATAATGGTATGGCACTTTAAAACAGTTTTCGTTCCCTATTAAAGACCTAGAAGAAACTTGCATGAGATCTAGGCTTTTGTGAATTATCGTGGTTAAAGGTACTCCCAACGTCAAGGCAAGGAGAAGAAAGGGCTTCTTATGATTTTTTCCAATGAACACAAAGCTCATACAACCCTCGAAGAAGCCCCCAAGTCAAGGAAATACAAACTAGGGTTTCCCTTCTAAGGCACACCCGGGGAAAGAGTTTTTATGGATGAAAACACAGGGGATGCTTGTTAAACATTGAGGACTTGCATTAAGACCCTAAGCTTGAAGTCTATGATCTCGGAATCCACCCTTCCACTCTAGAGAATTTCGCTCGATGCCCTAAGCTAGCCGTCCAAGAAGAGGGGACCAA
>APFE030027830.1:0-19339 GCA_000404065.3 Pinus taeda | reverse complement strand
TATTACATAAACTGAAGCATTACAGTCAAAAATACAGTAGGCCGAAGCCTTGAATCTCCATGGAGAATTCTCTGGAAAACTATGAAAAAAGTACAGTTCTAACCAGCTCGCCGAGACCATTTTAATCGACACAGTGGCATTTCAGCCAACACACTGGACATTGACATTGCAGACTAATTGACACAGTGACATAACAGACACGTTGACACCTTGACACTTGGACTTGCTATGATGCCGACACCTAGACAGCATATATACCGACACTTGGAAAAAGAAGGGAAGAACAGAGAACTGGAGGTCTGGGTTGTCATTCATCATCCGTTTCATATGGCTCGTCCTCCTTCCCGGGCCGAGGTTCTGTGCTGTTGGCTTCCCTAACTGGCTGATTACCTCCTTCCTGCGTTCTGGCCGGCTGAATCGTGGAGGTACTGGCTTCCTTTGTCTGAGGAGGGTATCTGAAATCTACCTTAGGCACCTCCATGTCCAGTCTTGGCATAGTGAGACTATCCCGTTGCCGGCGAGCGTCGCTGCAATGCTCCACCGTGACTGAAACAATCAATGTGTTGTCCGCAAATGTGCAGGGAATGCGATATTTAATCGCAGGGTGCTCTGTATGCCCACACTCCCGGGGTTCTTGGCTGAATTGCCTGTTGAAAGACCGCTGCAGGTGGCCGCTATGGATCCAGGGATCGTCCTCTGAGGAGGCCGGAGGAGTGGCTCTCCTCTGCGTTGGAGGGCGACCCCGTGAACCTCCTCTGCCCCTCGTCCCTCTACGCTCCTCAGACATGCTAATAACCCTTACCTGCACTTCTGCAGAGATTCTTCGCCCTGACAGAGGGTGCTCTGTAGCTCTCAACTTCTGCTCAGGTGTCTGCGCATAGTGCGGGGGAACCGCCGTCTTATAGACCGCCATGAGCGCCTGACCTGGAGGAGCATTAACTGGCGTCTGAGCTCTGGCTATCGTTCCCAGGAATGTCTGTGCCGCCATTACTTCCCTGTGTGTCGAATGGACTAACGCCTGGACGGAAATCCTGTGCGCATTTATGGTTCGGGCATGCTGGGGTGTGGTGGCTCGTCCGGGCTGACAACTGCCCATGTGACTTGCCACACAGCACCCCAGCTGCCATTTACTCCGTTCGCTCACCCGCATCCGGGGAACATGAATTAAAATTATCAATATAGTAATAAAATGAATTAAAATTATTAAGATAGTAATAGCATGAATTAAAATTATTAATATAGTAATAAAATGAATTTCCACGTGTCACTATTTTGACCTTTGACTCTAACAAATATCTACAAGAAACTACGGTTCGTCCTCTTTCTATACCTTTTTACGAAATGTCAATCCGATGCTTAGAGAGAAAGTTATGACGATTTTCCCTAGGACACCTGTTTGGAATGTAATTCATGAGTCTGCAAAAAGACCAACTTTCTCAGATCATATCTCCGCAAATATAGCGTGAAAAGTTTTGAAATTCGGACCTGAGATTTAGCACGATGTATTCTCAAATGGGTTTTGTTTTCAACTTCTGAAACGTCAAAGAAACAAAGTTATAGTGAAAATGCAATGATGACCAATTTGGAGCAGCGAAGCCCTAGAATCCAAAGCTCTGATACCAAATGTTATGAAACCAGCTCAAGAAAAGATAGAAAAGATAGATCAACACCTTAGAATTTAGCCTCTTCGAGGGAGCAACCTCCTTTAAATTACATAAATGAACAATTATTGGATGATACAAATGAAAAGACCTTCTTTCTATATATAGGAGTCTAAGGGGTCATTATATAATCAGAGCCTACATAACAATAATGTAAGGGCACAATAATAACAATAGTGGGTTTCTATGGGGCACAATATTAACAATATGGGCACTACACGGGTACATCAATATAATAAGAGGGTTGTACTAATAATAATACGGGGTTACACTAGTAGTATAGGGGCCTAACAAAACACATGAATTTAAATTGTTAATATAGTAATAAGATGAATTAAATAATGATAATGATTAGTATAAGTGTTACAAAATATTGTTAGAAAATAGTAAAACATAAAACATAAAACATTCAAACAATATAGTAATAACATGAATTACATAATGAAAATGATTAGTATAATAGTGTTACAAAATAGTGTTACAACATAGTAAAACATAAAACAAACAAACAATATAGTAATAACATGAATTAAAATTATTAATATAGTAATAAGATGAATTAAATAATGATAATGATTAGTATAATGGTGTTACAATATAGTAAAACATAAAACATAAAACAAAAAAACAAAATAGTAATGTCATAACCCTCTATACCTAAAGTTTATATACATAATTTTTTTTTTATTATACCCCTGATTTTTACCCGACACCGGATCAAAGTGGCATGCATTACCATGGTGACGTGACTTGATATATGACTTTGGTTTATTTAATACATAACTTCAGTATATAAAAAGTAATGCCAGAACCATATAATGATAGAATTAACGGACCATAACATTAATCGACCTTGCATTTCATTTTATAATGAACGAACGCATGACACCTGGCTCTCGGTTCACTCATCCACTTGCTGGTAGCTGAGGCATTTATTGTAATAGCGTGGCTACCACTTCCTCGGGATCGACATTGTAATGGACGGCCTCGATGGTTCTCATCGATTGGTCGGTGGAGAGCTTAAGGGTTTTGGCGGCATTGTATTTAGGGTTTGCAACCTGAAGTTTCGGGTCATTTGTCATTGCTCTGGTCTCCAAGAGCGGCTCCTTCCTGTGGTGTCTGCCATAGACCTTTCGGGTCCGTTCTCCGCCATTGTTACCGCTACAGTCGCGCGAACTACTGTTGTGGAGAGCTTTGTTGGTGTCTTCCTTCGGCGCGTTCATGGACAGGCAGGTAATCCTCCACTGTGATTTTACAGTAACCCTCTTCTCACTGTAAATTATGAGTTGGTAATCATTTGGTTGTTGCTGGCAGGTACAGGCGAGTTTCATGACGGTGGCGGATACAAAGATGGTGCAGAGTTTTTTTCCCCACTTGACTGACCAGGTAAGCTTCCTCCATTCACTGCATCCATTCATTAGTTACTGTTATGAATGTCGCCCTTATGCTATTCTTTCCTGTCAGGAATGTTGCTAAACCTGTTATCGAAGGCGTATGACAGAGTTTCTCCTTTTGCACTTGATTTACTCCGGGACCCAATGTTTAGTTACAGCTCTTAGAGTTATAGGTTATTCTGAGGGTTAATGCACGAGCCGAGTTGGTTCTCGAGCAACCCTGATTCTGTTATAATTATTCAGTCTTCAGTTGATTTGTATATAATGAAATCGGTCACAATAATTACAGTTTGACATATATTATGGATTTATGGGTTATTCCCGACTTTGTCGGTCTCAGACCATGATGGTTTTCCCTGTACTCATCATTCGATAATATATGCATTTTGATGATTTAAATGACAGGGGTTTGCTTCTATACTTATCGAATGTCAATGATTGTGTATATATATGTTGTTTACTTCATCTGTAAGGGTTTCTATGATTATTAACAGTCTTGCCTTACTCGGCCGTCGGCCTACTCATGATTACATGGTATAATTGCTCGATTCGTACTTATAATACTCGGTTTGATGATACATTTCTTTATGGTTAGTTCATTATACCAATAATCTGGTTTTTAACAAGCTTTCACTGTATAATGGTTCTGGGTTTTTAGAGAAAGGCCGGTTTGACCGAGAAATGTTAATGCTAGAGTGCATTCTGTCATTACCCTTATTATTTCCGCGCATGCATGGTTCCGGATTCAAGCTATTTAATTTAATTAGCTTTTCTTATTGATTAATGAGTAACCCTCTGAGTGATTACTCCAGTAAATGGATTTCGGGTATTTATACCTCGGCATCATGCTGTAGCTTCCCGCTACCAGGTGGTATCCACCTGTGCATACTGCCCGAACCGTAACTTATATTTGTTGTAGATGGATTATGGTCTCGCTATTGAGGTCCTATGCTTATATTATGTCATGGCTGTTTCTTTACGCATTACCCATATGGTCTTCCTGAACGGGTTTAGCGAAGCTATCGCCTTCGTGGATATATCCTGTAATAGTCAATATCACTTATGCGAGTTGTACCATTAATTTAATAATTCTTTTGGTTTATATATTTGCTACCTATTTGTACTCATCACTTACAGATTTCCGCCTGGTATTACGAGGGTTCTGTTCGGATTCACCTGACAGTTAAACGTTACAGTTGTTTTGATGCTCTGCCTCTAATACAGAGATGGGTTATCTGCATTCTTGATGTATATTTAAACATCTGCAGTTAGACTTTGTTCTATTCGTTTCTATCCTTATCATTATTGTTCTTTCCATGAATCACAGTCTCCCTGCTAAGGTTAATACTCTGCATGATTATTTATTTGTTTCTTTCTTTCATATATGTTGCTGTGCAGAACTAAATCTACGCAGTCTTTAGTTATCTATTTTCTTTATTTATGATTCACATTAGTATAAGGAACAGATTATATTATACAGGTACTGTGTAGACTTCCAATATCGGTTTTCTCTTCCTTTTTCATATATCTGGTCTACAGAATAATGTAAATGACAGTAATACCTTTAATAAATTCAGGTACTGCCTTACTGTTTAAATAAGGTTATAATAATCATAAACAAACTATCAGTACTGTCATTGATATCTAATCTTCAGGTCTTATAAAATAGAAATACTTACCTGTATCCCTGTTGCTTTCCTCCGCCCTTCTACCACCCGTAGAAGGCTATTTAATGCTTGATATCCTCCCAGCCACGAGACCAGTCATCTGTACTGCGTCTCTCCCCCAAGCGATCCATTGCCGGCCACAGCCTCTGCAATAGGGAGCACAATTGTGCCTGTGCTATCTGGTCCTCACCAGACGTAGCACTTCTCTCTTTTGCTCAGTGCCTTCTTTTTCCTTTTTCCTGTTTGTTCAAAAAACAACCTAGGTCTTTTCTCCTTTCCCCTTTTCTAAGGAGAAGAGAAAACAGTTAGGGTTTTTCCCTAGTGTACTGGCAATTGTTTTTCCTTTCATTCTCATGCATAAAGAGAGAAATAACTTTTCACATGAAATTATCATGCACACATAATTATGCAATTCATATTATTTAATTTTAAACACATAATATTTCCATCAATTCAAGAAAATGGTAATTTCTGTTTTATCTTTAACCACAGGGTAAATAAGTAATTTATTTACGTAAAATATTTGGTCATTACATCTCCTCCCCCTGAGATTGGACACCGTCTCGGTGTCTCTCAGAACCGAACAGATCTGGATAGGTTTTTCTCATTAATTCCTCATCTTCCCAAGTGGCCTCGTCAGGCCCAAAATGTCGCCATTGAACCTTAACTTGGGTAATAACTCGTTTCCGTAGCTGCACTTCTCTCTGGTCGAGAATGCTCAGCGGTTCGACCAGAACTTCTCCTTCCGGCTCGACCTGCAATACACAATTTTGTAAGTTAGTTTTTTCCTTTTCATGTGCAATTCTTGCGGAATTTATCATAACTCTCACCCACCTGAATCTCTTTCCATCGAATCACATGCCTAGGGTCATACACATACTTCTTTAGGACAGAAACATGAAATACGTTATGAACTCGGATGTGACTTGGCAGGGCCAGTTGATAAGCTACTGGTCCGACCCTCGCCAAAATTTGGAAAGGTCCACAATACCGTGGTGCCAGTTTGGCGCATCCGCTCCATTGCAAGGTACTTCTTTTGGCCTGAATCCGAATATACACATGGTCCCCAACCTGAAACTCCTTAAATCTCCTTTTCCGATCAGCGAAGTTCTTTTGCCTATCTTGGGCAGCTTTCAAGTTGACACGTACCCTCTTTACCATATCCTCCATTGCCTTCAGCATTTCAGGACCTAAGCTCAATTTATCTTTCGGTCCTCCCCAACTAGTGGGTGTACGACATTTTCGTCCGTACATAACTTCGAATGGGCTCATCTGCGTCGAGGTATGGTAACCGTTATTATACGCGAACTCTACCAGATGTAAATAATCTTCCCACCTCGTGGGTTGTTGCATGACGTAAGCCCTTAACATATCTTCTACCATCTGGTTTACTCGTTCCGTTTTCCCATCAGTTTGTGGATGGTATGCTGTACTGAAGTTTAGTTGAGTCCCTAATTCAGCAAACAATGTTTTCCAAAATGCTGATGTGAATTTCACATCACGATCGGAAATTATGGTTTTTGGAAGCCCATGTAACTTGAATATATTCTGCATAAAAATATGAGCAATCTGTGCAGCTCTATATGTAGATTGCACTGGTATGAAATGTGCAGCCTTACTCAGCTTGTCCACTACCACGAAAATGGAGTCATTATTCCTTTTTGTCTTAGGTAATCCCGTAATGAAGTCCATGGAGATGATTTCCCACTTCCATTCTGGTACTGGCAGTGGTTGTAACAATCCTGCTGGGTGTTGATGTTCGGCTTTAATCTGCTGGCATTCCAGGCATTGCGATAGGTATTCGACAATGTTTTTCTTCATTCCTGGCCAGAAATACTCTTTTCGGATTGCTGTTATCATCTTCTGATAACCCGGATGACCTGCGTAATGACTAACATGAAATTCATCCATAATCAGATTTTTGATTCTGCTTTGATTTGGCACATATAACTGTTTCTTGAAATAAATTCTTCCAGCATCGTCTAATTCATATTCTTGTTGGCTGTCTTCTTTAGCAAATTGCTTTATTTGCAATTTTAGCTGCTGATATTCAGTGTCTTGATCTGCAATTTCCTTTATAATTTTTAGGAAGGGACTTTTCCACCCACTAATGGAAATTTCATACAAATTCTGTACCTTCCGGCTCAAAGCATCTGCTACCTTATTTTCCTTCCCCTGCAGGTGTTTTATATCAAAATCAAAACCACTTAGAAAGTCTACCCACCTCGCTTGCCTAGCGTTTAAGGTAGGCTGGCTGAATTAGTTGGTCAAGCTGTGGTGGTCGGTATGCAGTAGAAATTTCCTGCCCATAAGATAATGCCGCCACATCTTCAGGACATGTATCACGGCAGCCAACTCTAAATCATAAGCAGAATACTTCTGCTCATGTTCTTTTAGTTTGCGAGACTCGTAAGCTATCACCCTACCTTCTTGCATTAAGACTCCTCCCAATCCTTCTTTACTGGCATCTGTACATACTACGTAATCCTTATTAGGATCTGCTATACTTAGAACAGGTGCCGTGGTGAGCAAATGTTTCAATCGCTCAAAACTTTTCTGGCAATTCGGGGTCCAATGAAACAGTTTCCCCTTCTTCTGCAGTGAGGTAATGGGAAATGCCACCTTAGAGAAACCTTCCACGAACCTCCTATAATACCCTGCCAATCCCATAAAAGATCGGACATCCGCTACCTCTTTGGGAATTGGCCAGTCCATTATAGCTTTTATCTTTTCTGGATCCACTACAATTCCATCCTTTGTGATTACGTGACCCAAATACTGAATTTCTTCCTTGAAGAAGTCACACTTACTAAATTTAACATACAGCTGATGTTCCCGAAGGGTCTGTAATACTATTCGAAGATGCTCATGATGTTCTTCGATAGTGCGTGAATAAATCAAAATATCATCAATAAATATCAGTACAAACTGATCCAAATAAGGATGGAAAATACCATTCATTAGACACATGAAGGTTGCCGGGGTGTTGGTGAGGCCAAACGGCAAAAATACAAATTCATAGTGTCCATACCTGGTTCTAAAGGTTGTTTTCGCGATGTCTTCATCTTTAATCCTGATCTGATGATAGCCTGATCGTAAGTCGATCTTAGAGAACACGGTTGTGCCTTTCACCTGGTCGAACAATTCATCTATCCGGGGAAGAGGATATTTGTTTTTAATAGTCAACTTATTCAATTGTCTGTAATCAATACACATCCGGAGGGTACCGTCTTTCTTCTTAACAAATAACACCGGGGCTCCCCATGGAGACACACTCGGACGGATGTAGTTCTTCTCTAGTAATTCTTGCAACTGCATTTTTAATTCTGTCAACTCAGATACACTCATTCTGTAGGGCGCTCGTGACACCGGTGCAACCCCTGGTACCAACTCTATAGTAAAGTCTATATCTCTTTGCGGCGGCAGCCCTGGGATTTCCTCCGGAAACACATCTGCAAATTCTTGTATTACCGGAATATTATTCAAAGATGCTGTCTTATCCTTAGAATTCGCATAACCCACTTGAATGGTGTACACTTGGCAGCCTTTCTGTACACATTTTACCAGTTGATTTGCAGTTATCGGTCGGACCTGTACTGGTTGCTTAATACCCTGCATTTCTTTGCTGTTCCCTTGTTGATCTCTGTAATAGATAATTTTGGTTTTACAGTCAACTAATGACCAATGCTTTTCCAACCAGTCCATTCCAATCAAAATATCATAAGAACCCAGAGGAAGTATGTTCAGGTTAGCTGTTATTGGCTGGTCTGCTATAGTGAAAGAGCAGTCGTTGATCTTAGATGTTACCCTTCGCTTGGCTCCAGTAGCCAATTGCACTAACCAAGGGTTTTTAAATTTAACAGACTGTAAATTACAACGTTCCACTACTTTTGGGTTCACATAACTTAGCGTGGCCCCAGGATCAATCAAAACAGATATGGTAAGGTTTGAAATTTTACCTTCGAACTCGACCATGGTTGGCTGGTACTCCGCTTGTCGATCCTCCAACGCTGCATTGATTCTGGGTACACTCCGACCCACTTCGCCAACAGTTGAAGCTTCATGAATTTGGGATCACTGTTCAGTTCCCTTTAACTCCATTGCTGCGATTTCCTTTGATGTTTCCCGCTGTTTTAAAACCCTTCTTCTCACTCCACTTCCTATTAGCAGTTTCTCCTCTTTGTTTGCTTTGCTGATAACAGATTCTAGCCTTGTGGATCACCTCATCCATCGATTTTGGATTATCGAATTCAATTCTCTCTCGCATGTACGGAGGTAGACTGCTAACGAATCGCTGCACCTTTGCCTTTTCTTCCCTTATATATGGCACGTAGCGAAGTAGGGAAGTAAAACGGGTAATGAACTCATCCATAGTCTGCTGTCCCAATCGCAGATCATGGAATTCTCTGGCTTTCTCATCATAGAAACGTTCAGTTAAATATCTTTCCTTAAAGAATTTCTGGAAATTATCCCATGTTATGTTTTGTTCTGTAACCCCTTTTACGATCTTCACCTCTTCCCAACATAAGGTAGCCTTTCCTTGCAACTGGAAGATAGCCAATCGTGCTTTCAGATTATGATCGTATTCATAAAGCTGGAAATACTTATTCATATTGATTAGCCATGCTTCAGCTGCTTCCTCATGTTCTCCATCAAAATGTGGTGGCTTAATCTTGCGGAATTCCCCTTGTAATTCCATCCTCTGTCTCTTTGAGGTTTGCTGTTAGAATGCATTGTCTGAACGTTTTTCCTGTTCCTCTGATCCTTCAGGGGGTATATGATGATTCTACTCTTCTGACATCCTTTGCTGTTCCGCACTAGGATTAGCAGGTAACTGGTTTTGCCTATCGGACAAACTCTTTAAAATCCTTTCTTGCTCTATTGTCAATCGAGCATTATCTTCCCGTAATCGAGCCATTTCATTCTTCAACTCTTGTATTGTTTCCAGGATGGCTTGATTTGTAATTCTAGCTTCTTCTCCAAGTTGTACCCACAACTCTGGGGTATTTTCTACTCCGGTCATGCCTTGTCTTATTACAGGTCGTCGGGATGTATTCTCTGCCCTCCTCATGCCTTCCACTCTTCCGAGTCCACTCCTGTAAAAGAAAACCGTTCAAGAGTAATAATGGAATGATTAACTGTTAATTCACTTTCCACAGGATTCATTCATTATTGTCTTGCCCAGAGGCCACAGTGCTGTATCTGGGCTTTGATACCATATGTCATAACCTTCTAAACTCAACATTTCATAATAAAAAAAAAATTATTACACGTGTAACACAACCGCTACATGATCATGGTGGTATATGTTTTTACCACGATACACAACTGTTATATATAGTTTGATTTAATTAAAGCGTTGTCCGAACCCTGGTTGTGTGTAGTGAACGGACCCATTGCTCGTCCTTGGATTATTCAATTGCAATGTGTGAATACGATGACAACTGGCCTCGGTCCACGTAACCCACCTACCACGCAGATATTTTCCCTTCGGTAGCTGAGACATTTAATGACACAACGCGGCTACCACTTCCTCGGGATTAACACTGATATGGACGGCCTTGATGAGAACCTTAGATCGGACGGTGGAGAGTTTGGTTGCTTTGGCGGCAAGGTATATAGGGTTCCCAACCTGAAGTTTCGGGTCATTTACTCAGTATTCTGGCTCCAGAGAGCGGTTCCTCCCTCTGGTGTCTGTCACAGGACTTTCTGGTTCGGCTCTCTGCTCATACGTGAACCACAGTCATACGACTTGACGATGGTGGAGCGCTCGCTGGTCTCTTCTTCCAGAATGTTCATCGACAGAAGGGTAAGCTATTAATTTGTTTTTCTTGACCGCTTCTCCTCCACTGAGATTTACAGTTCGATTAATCCATTAATTGATGTGGCAGAATCATGTAAGATCCATGAGGTCGCGGGAATGAAAAGGGCAGCGTCTTCCGCCATTCAACCTAAACAGGTAAGTCTCTTTCCGCAGTATGCTTTGTTGTTTACTGTTCTTGAACTCGACCTCATACTAGTTTTCCTGCCAGGGATGATTACCAGATCTATTGTTGAAGGCGGGTTAAATCTCTTACGGCAGGCTCTTCTTTTGTTCCATGTTTTAGTCCTGGGATTTGATGTCCGTTTACAGGATGCCGAGGGTTAGATACCTTTAGGGTTTTTTAGGTTTTTGGGTTTAAATCTCAGGAGCCGAGTTCAATCCTGAGCGGCATCCATTTCCTGTTGTAAATATTTAGCTTACGTTTGTTTTTGTATTTTGATGGACTCAGTCACAATGTAACCGCGGCTTAATGTATTTGAGTTTAAGGGTTTATTCCCAGTTCTATCCATTTCGAACATCTTTAAATGTCCTGAACATATTCTTTGACCATATATGTTTTCTTAATGATTAATGGAACATGGTTTGTTCATTATCGCATTACCGTGTGGCAATGATGGCGTATCTAAGTTGCTGGTTTAGTTGAGAGTGTTTTCTTGTTTGCGGACAGTCTTTTCCTGTTACGACTGTCGACTTTCTTGTATAATAATGTTATAATCATATAGTTCTTACACGGTAGCCAGATTCTTAACATGATTTCTCTATGTGTTAGCTCCATCGTTAAGGGTAAGCCGCTTTTTGGCTACGTATGATATCGTTCGCCGCGAGCTATCATTTAACCCTCTCTGCCATGATGATACGCGGGCATGTGTTCTACCCTTTTACTTTGATTATTGTCTATTATTGTTTAATGGAAACCCTCTGCGAGGTTAATCATAACGTTGATTTCTTGTTTTTCTATTTTGTTACTGCACTGTAGCTTTGCACTACCGGGTGGTATCCACCTGTACATGTCGCCACCTCTCGACCCACATTGGTCGCAACCGGCATGGTCTTGTCATGGTTTATTATGTTCGTATTATGTTATAATTCTTGCAATGCAAAAACCCAGAAGTTTTCTGAGCGGGTCTGTACAGTCACTAAATTAGAGGGCTTTACCTGTGATAAGAAATACAATCTATACTAGCGATTGCATGAGGTTGCTATCCTCTTCTCAGTCTTATATGTATTATTTATGTGTTCTCGGCATTACAGGTACTGTCTGTAATACACGTTCTCTTTCACTGGTTACTTTTTTTTTTCTTATTGATTATAGCTCTGTAATGCGAGTTCTCTGTTATTGGTTGCATTTCAGCTATTGATTACAGTTTCTCTGTGTTATGCTTCTATAGAACTGTATCAGTTATCTGCCTTTCCAATTCGTATCCGAACACCGGCAGTTGGTTCATTCTGCTTTATTCATATTCATGTAGTTACAGTCTTTTCCATGAATTTCAGTCTCACTAATTCAAGGGTAAAAGACTTAATAATGTACCTGCTTATCATCATCTGATGGTTTCTCTATTTTATAGGTTCATGCACAGACTAAATGTATGTAATCTTTAGTTATCTGTTTTCTTCCTTTTATGATTCCTCACAGTATGCAGAATAGAATATTTGTACAGATAACATGTAGGTCCTCTATATCAGTTCTCTTTTCTTTCTTTATCATATATCTTTGTATATAGACAAAGTAGGTTATACAGTAACAGCAATATTTTTATTAACACCAGGTTCTGAGTCATTCATAAATAATGTCACAGTAACTATAACGAAATATCGGTGCTGTCAATAACATTTAATCTTCTGAGTCCTCTAGATTGAAGATACTTACCTGGTCTCCTGATACTGTCGTCTGCACCCCTACCACATACAGAAAATGGTTTAATGCTTGATATCCTCCCAGCCACGAGACCAGTCGTCTGTACTGCGTCTCTCCCCCAAGCGATCCTTTGCCGGCCACAGCCTCTGCAAAAGGGAGCACAATTGTGCCTGTGCTATCTGGTCCTCACCAGACGTAGCACTTCTCTCCTTTGCTCAGTGCCTTCTTTTTCCTTTTTCCTGTTTGTTCCCAAAAACAACCCAGGTCTTTTCTCCTTTCCCGTTTTCTAAGGAGAAGAGAAAACAGTTAGGGTTTTTCCCTAGTGTACTGGCAACTGTTTTTCCTTTCATTCTCAAGCAAAAAGAGAGGAATAGCTTTTCACATGAAATTATCATGCACACATAATTATGCAATTCATATTATTTAATTTTAAACACATAATATTTCCATCCATTCCAGAAAATGGTAATTTCTGTTTTATCTTTAACCACAGGGTAAATAAGTAATTTATTTACGTAAAATGTTTGGTCATTACAGTTTGCTCCACTCTCACTGCGTTTTCTTTGCTCTGCAAAATAAATCTTGTACCCATCTGCCGTTGCCATGGACAAAGTTGGGTTGCATGGCTAATTGTATTGTTTTTGGAGTATTTCTGGTTTTGTTTCAGAACCCTTGAATTCGTACAATTCACATCTTTGGGGAAATATTAATTTCTAATGGACTTTGGACCCGCCAGTATTCAGAAGATGGAGGATATAGTTATCATTGTGTTTTTTTCAATGGAATGATTTTCTGTTGTAATTGTTCATCAACTTCGGTCTTTAAAATTTTAGTATTTAGAATCAATTTGTTTTGCTATTTAGAATCAATTTTTCAGTAGTCCTACCTGTGTAGTGGGCTATCATGTTTTAGTATTTAGAATCAATTTGCAGTAGTCCCCACCTGTGTAGTGGGCTGTCATGTTAATAGATCTGCAGAAAGCTTTGATGCGGTGAAGAATTGTGATGAATTCAAGCGGGTAGTGGGCTGACATGTTAATAGATCTGCAGAAAGCTTTGATGCGGTGAAGAATTGTGATAAATTCAAGCGGGTCGTTTTTTCTTTTATTATCAAAATTAAAGATAACCAACTACTCGGATCTTTGCAGTTTTAGTTTGTTTTTCGTGGATGTTCCGGAACGAATGCCCTACGGGTGAAGGGTTAGGCATGTGCGAAACGAAGACAAACAGTATTCGTGCACCATCATGTAATAATCACATCACAAAGATGAGATTTCTTATTGGAATAAGAATCCCAGGTTTGTGTGGGTATATCGGTAGTCTATTGACACATAAAAGAGAAGCGAAGTTCACCAAAATTCCCAAACTTCTAATGTTCACCAAAATTCCCAAACTTCTAATATACACACAGAAAATTGGGAATATTAATGAACCTTGTTTCTCTTTTATATATGCCAGTGGCCGACTATTATATCACAGAAATTTGGTATTCTTATTTTATCAATTCACAGATCTCCTCTCCGTCTTTGATTATTACATGATGGTGCAGGAATCCTGTTTCTCTTCGCTCCATACAAACCAAACCTCAGAAACAGCACAAGGATGATGGTATCGTCGCCACAACTTTTCTCGGGTGTTTGAACAAGCCCAAGCCCAGCGTAAACAACTGTCATTGCGTATCAATTTTGTAACCAAGAGTCAAGGGTAATATTCCATAAGCATGTAGCTAGTCAGCAATTATCCAATATGGGATAGTAATTAAATAACAATTATTTATATCAAATGTTTTCTGATAATAGATGAAGTGTTTAACGGAACGGCGGCCAGAGAAACTTCCTGCATCTTAAAAATAAACTAATATGAATAATTGTGGAAATTTCCACTCTTAAATGATGTAAATGATTTGTAATTTATATAATTTTCTTTTAGTATTTTAGTGAATACATTAGTTATATTATGACTGGTATTAAATTTCTCAAATCAATTTTTTATTTTCTATTATAACGCATATTAATATATTATTTTTTTTTTTTAAATTATTTAATTTTTTTTTTCAAAATGATGTTAATTTTAATATGTTTTAATTTTACATGAAAGATTGGATTTTGTTTTATTTTCATTGAATTTGGATTGAAGCAATTTATTGTTCTGGTTACTTCTTACCTTTCTCATGTCTTTGGGTATGTCTTTTAGCCTAATTGAAACACTACAGAAGTTTTATATTCAATTTCATTTTGTTGTTTCTTTTTATTCCAAGATATAATTCTAGACTTCCTATTGAATGCATTTTTGTAGTTGATTTTCTATGATCTAGAAACCTACCTAATTAGAATTTGAATAATATATTTACTCAACCTTCAAAATACAATCCTAGACCTCTTGTTGAATGTATTTATGTGATTGATTTTCTATGATCTATTGTTGAATGCATTTTTGTGATTGATTTTCTATGATCTAGACACCTAGCTAATTAGAATTTATTGACTCAACATTCAATTATGGCTGACATATAGTTTAGGAATGGATTGACCAAATGATGATTATACAATATCATATTTGTTAAGGTAATTCTGATTTATTGAAAAACTCAAACTTGATAGATCCTTAGATCACATGGTTTTTATAACAATAAATCTATTAGCTAGTAGTGTGTTTTACTTATTTCTATTGTTATGCTTTTTTTCTTTCACATTGTTATACTATTATTAGAGCCAATGGATTGTGGTCTGTAGAAGGAGGTGTTCATTGCAAATGTTTGTACATTGTATGTTGACATTGAAGCTAAAATATAGAAGCTCGTTTAGTATTTTTTAGCATATATAAAGATTAATGAAGAGGAGCAGAAATAGAGGTAGTAGGCAATGACGCAACAACATAATTGAGATCTAGTGAGGAGGAGATTAATGAAGAGGATTGAAAATAGAGGTAGTAGGTGGAGATGTAACCACATAAGTGAGATATAGTGAGGAGATCATCTAGAATGAATAGGTGTGTAGACATGAGAGAATGGCTATATAAGTTCCAGACAATATAGCAACAAAAAAAAAAAAAATGGAGATGAAATTTGTAATTTACATGTATCTGGGCATATGCTATAAAACTTGGCTAGTGATGGAAAATTATTACCTTGGAGATGAAATTTGTAAATTTAATGTATCTAGGCATATAGGTGTAATACATGGCTACGCAAGTGTATCTGATCTGAAGTTAAAATTGAAGGTGTCATATAAAGTTTTGCAAGATAGTTTATGCCTTATGGGAAATGGAACGATGTTGCAAAAGCACACAAACTGAGTTATTTTTTTCATATTTTAACAGTTAAAAATAGATAACATGCAACATCACCACACTTCATTTGATGACGAAGTTCATTACTCGTAGGCTATGTCTTCGAGTCTTTCTTCCAATGGTATCCCTTTAAATTATATGCCTAAATGTGAAAGGACATCAACATAGAACACTCAAATTACAAAAAATAACACTATCATTGTGTCCAAAACACCCAAAAACCCCTAGGCAGGCTCTTCTTGGGCTCAAAGAGGTCAAAAAATGAACAAGTTAGGCCTCATTCTCCATTTCTCTACTAACTATTATGAAAATTCATCCTCCCTGCAAAAATGACAACGAAACTGGTCTTTGGTGGCCTTGCAAGGTGAATGTTTACAATTGAAGGTGGCAGGCTCGGCCCACAAATCCCCCAATTTTGGTGCAAATTATTGAACAGTTAACTAAAACGATGCACCTATTTTTCCACCCTCGGTCGGTCACATGGAAATAATATGACCATGGCACATGGGGGCTTCACTTAATGAATCTATAACATATCACATGCACTGGTGGCATACTAAAAATACCCTTAATTTGATTACATATTGGAAAATGCCTTTAAATATCACATTATTTAACCCACTACCAATATGAACACAATCCACCTCAAAATTTAAAGAAACCCTACTTTCACTAGATATTGTAGGTGTCCATTTTTTCAATAACATTTTTTACACCACTTTATATTTCTTTGTTCATTTCAGGTCCATTTTTTTATACCTGCCAATATAAAAACGTTTTACCCCTTATATATCCCTGAATATATTATGTCATTTTTTCCTCAATATATATCCCCCAATATGAACCCACGTGGTATGGTATTGCTCTCCCGGGGAAGCCCCCATGCCATGGTGTGTGGGCCACATGCCACATGCCTCCTGGCCCCATTGCTGGTCACCTGTCAATTAATAATATTGTGGGTTGGGCACGCGCAGGGTGCCACGTACCTATCCCTCCCGTAGCTCCCACTGATGATCACACATTGTAACAGAACCATGGGTTGGGGCATGGGTAGTGTGTCACAAGCCCCACCCTATTCACCTTATGTCCCAATGACAAAAACAATAATATGGCCTAGGGCACGCCCGACTAGTCTGACCCTCCCCTCAACGGCACCCTCAGTCAACCTTAAATACAACCTGCGAGCATGGTATAACAAGAACTAATGTGGCGCATTGGTAGTGCGGGCAGTTTGGGATATGGATTTCACGAGGTTAAACCATGTAGAGGCTCACCCGAAGTATAAATTAAAATTTAGCCTTATCCAAAGTGCCACATGGCACCTTCTGATTGGGCCACATGTCACTCTGTGATTGGGTCGAACCAAATCACCTCTAACCCATCAAAATGCACCATATGCCTGTGTATAAATACGACATGTGTCATGTCCTAATTAGATCTCTACTACTTAGTTATCCTACTAAAGTCAACACCACGTCAGCGTACGAACTGCCACGTGGCATCCATACATTTCGCAGTCAACCCTAAAAGTTCATTTTTTTTATTGCTTGCCAAAGACCTCAAAACGCAGTAACTTCCTCATACGATGTGAGATTGAGGCAATTCAAGCATCGTTGGATTAAAAATGATGAGATGTACTATTTAACATAAGTTTCAAGGGAATTTGATCACTTTTATTTTTGAGCATTCCTCCCCGCTAGAAGCTTTTAAAGCACCAAAAGTATATTTTTACTCAACAAGTAAGTGAGGGTGTAACTTCGTCACTTTCACAATCTCTATTCTCCTCTTGTCAAGTATTGAGCTTTCATACGACTCATTTAAATATTCAGGAGAAAATTATTTTATAGATGGAATATGAACATTCTCTTCTTGATTATCAATCATAGGAGTCTCATACAATCTTACATTTTCCACATTCGCAATACAATAAACTTTCATGTAAGGTGGACAATCTAATCAGAAAGTGTTGTTACCAATCTTCTCCAAGATTTTGAAATGACCATATCTGGTTGGCTTGGAACTTTCACCTTTACCTTGTATTCTTTTCTTGCATATGTATAACCAAAGTTGGTATCCCACTTGGAAATCATGACCAACCTGATGCTTTTCATGTCTTGCTTTGTACTTGGCTTTGATTTTCTCTAGCTATTCTTGTACCCTTTGATGAACTAGTTGAATTTGTTCGATGAGATGCTTGGCTTTGTCAACATCACTATGTCCATCTACTGCAATATATTTACCAAAGATGAAATCCAAAGGAGACTTTGGGAAAAAAGCCAAACAAGCTTCAAATGGAGATACTTATGTAGATGAATAATTGGCACAATTGTAGGCATGTTAGATGTAATGAAAATGCTCATCCCAAAGTTTAGGATGGTTACCACAATATACTCGAAGGAGATGCACTACTATTTTTTTCACTACTTCTACCTGGTTGTTGGTTTGTGGATGCAATGTGGTACTCTTCTTCAACTTGTGTCTATAAGTGCCAATAAACTTGACCAAAACTTCCCAACAAATTGAGAATCTCAATAAAAAATAATATAATCGGGAAACCTAAAGTGAACCCATACATTTTGGAAGAACATCTCTGTAGTTTGTTTAATTGTAACCTGTTACTTAAATGACATCAATACACAATTTTTTCTTAAACGATCCACAACAACATATAGATAATCATGACCTTTCCTAGACATTGGTAGTCCCCCAACAAAATCCATAGAAATACTTTCCGAAGAGTGAGAAGGAATATGATGTGGAGTGTACAAACCCAATTTCCTATTACTTGGGTTGCTAGTAGCATACATGGAACATCCTTTCACATATCTTGAAACAATTTCATTCATGCAAGGCCAATAACAATATCTCTGAATATGAGAAATTTTTTTGTCTACGCCAAAGTGGCCAACAATATCAGAAGTGTGGGCTTCCCTTATGACATTTATTATTCCATCATGTGGAACACATAACTTTCCAATATGATACAACAATTTTTATGAACATGATAATCCAACTCTTCAGCATGATTGTCTTGACTCAAATTTGCATAAACATCTTTAAAATATTAATCTTGAGCATATAACTTTCATGCATGATTGAGTTATGCTTAATAATAATAGATGTATTAATAATACGCCTTTATAACATATCTGTAACTTTGTTGTATATACCTTTCTTACACCTGGTAAAAGCATGTTAATGTGTATCACTTTTTCCCTCTTTGTGGCAAAGAAGTTTTATAAAAATGAATGGAGTTGGAATGTTTACTCTTAAATTTAAAAAATCATCAAGAATTAGGTGGAGGTCAAAGAAGACAAAACATGTCAATTTAAATTCACTTTCATGTCATATTTTTTTTAAAATTTAATATATATTTTTTATCTAATTTATTCATTTTCTGTAAAATATAGTCATTAATATTTTACATAAATTTTTAAGTAGTGACAAAACTGCAACCCCCCATTTCTCTATTGATTTATGTTTTTTAATTCCAATTTCTTTAAGAGATGTGTTGTAAACATTCTAAAGGTTGCTAAACAAATTTAAAAATAAAAAGTAACCATATCTTTTAATTATTATTGAAATACTAGTAAAAATGATAATCTTTTTGTATATATAAAACGACGACCCAAGAAACTATCCTTTCAA
>APFE030027823.1:1518-16896 GCA_000404065.3 Pinus taeda | reverse complement strand
TCACTCACTTCCCAAATGAAATGAAAGGTATGTGATCTCTCCTCTCACAAGCTCAAAAAGGAAGTCTAATTTCCAGCAACATTTACCTTCAAGAATGTTCAGCTTTCAACCTCTCTACAACCAGCGCAATGCCTGAATTTATAGTGCAAATGGAGGAATTTGCAGGTCCACCATTGAAGGGATAAGTTCCTCCTTCAATGGGATAAGCACCTCATATCATGGAGTTAGCTCCCTTAGTTATGGAATGGATGAACCAAGGTGGAGTGGACTTGCGAGCGTAATATTCCTTCTAGAAGCGTCCAGAAGTGACCCAAGATGAGTTTTTAAGAATGAACTCACGCCTTTTTAACTTTTACAGGGGTTCACACCCATTACTCAACAGACGGAGTGGTCAGGTTCACAAGAATCATGACCATTGGGTGCAGCACCGTAGGCAATGCTAGGAGAAAGTGCGAAACCAAGATTTGAGATATTTTTAATGTCTTTCTCCCATTTTCAAGGTTTGACATGAAGAGCTGAGGCTTCAGACTTGCAAAGGAGGTATGTATGAGTGTTCATGGACTCACACAAACTGTAGAAAGTCATGGTGACAATTTTTTGTGTAACAGATTGCCCCCTAAAGTGCGAAGTCTGTAATAGATGAGGATGGTTTTTGATCATCTAAGAAGAGTGAAGGACTTTATCATTTCAAGGATTTTCCTGTGGATACCCTGGTCAGAACCTGTAAAAACATTCAACAAAAAATATATATACGTGAAAATATCATCGCTGAGGTAGGCATTCCCATACTCAGATCAAAACTGACTAAGAACTATCTAAAAACTGTTCTGATACAGGAATGATTTTGTATTACATCACAAGTAGAAACATATGGAAACAGTATGGGTGCAACCATCTGTTTATGAATAGTCCACTATATAATGATAAAAAAATTCCTCGCAACCTGGATGGTGGAAACTAGATCCAGGGTCTTCATTTCTACTTCCCGAACTAGTACGATTCGATCCATGTGAATGAATGTGTCGAAGTTGAACATGGTAGAAACCACTTGATTACCAGTCAATGATGTAAACTGTTAACAAGTGTGAGAGGAACCACTAGTAATGTCAATGGCCCTCAAAGTACTCAGTACAATCCATGAAATGTGAATGAATGAGTCGATGTCGAACACGTCACAAAATCCTTTGATCAAAGGTCAATGATGCAACTTGTCGTCAAAGGCGAGAAAATTGTCATTGAGGCATGCAGATTCCAAGGTACTGATGATTTCTAGATCATCTTTCTAGATAATGAGTTGGAGTCAATAGAAAGCGATTCGTCATAGGCAAGCTCATAACACGAAATCATAGATCAAGTCTGAAGAAATATATTTGGCAAGAACTAAATCAAGGATGGTCAATGATGGATGACAAATATTTTGTAGTTGAATGGTTTATTTGCACAGACCTCTTGAATACATAACGACACTGCAGATGGCTTGGTGACAATTGACCCAAAGCTAATACCTGGAAACTGGCTGAAGACTTTCAATTGATTAACTGTTAGGTAAAGGATTTCCCAACTCAGGTGAATAAAAGTGTCGTGTTCAAGAGTGATGGAAAGTTTTTCAAACACAAAGTATAACAAACAGGTTCATTTTTCTCTCTTTTCCCCCACCATTTCTGGCAAGTACCTCTTTATTTTTGACAAGCTTGAGGAGGATAACATTTGCTTGGTTATAAGCTCATCCTTCGGATGAGTCCAACTTAGTTTAGATTCGAACCCTAAAAAGGAGTGGTTCGTTCGTATTTGTAATTGAACAGGTCCTTTACTGTTAAATTTTAACGAGTCCAGTATAGGAGAAACTCGGTGTTTTTCAATTTTAGGGAGTCAGAAGAAAAACTTAAGAAAACTCCATGGTTGTCCTTTTTTGTAAATTTGTGTCTCGCAGGCCTGAAAAAGTATAAAATAATACCTGAGAGAACCGCTTGACCATTACGATCAAGGAGTAATTTTCGTAATTAGTGGCCTTGATCTGAAAAAGTAATAAAGCGATCAAAGACACGTCGTTTTATTACCAATATCAAACTTGAAACGAAAAAAGTCCGACAATCTTTTCATGTTTACATGGTCAGAAAAGAGCTGTAAGTGGACTGTCTTTTTAATTCCGTTTTAATGAGTTCAAAAAAGATAAAAACTCGGCAATCCTTTCATATTTTACGAGTCAATAAAAGAGCGTAAAGTGGACTCAATCTAGAGGAACGAGTGGTATAAAGGGTAGCAACTGGTTCTGGCAATGGTGGAACTACTCAAAAAATGTAATGGTCAAGAGGCTGGCTAACAACCACTCATAACTGCGGTCCCTCAAGAAAGGAAAACAAGCAAGTGAAAGCATATGATCGGCCAAAGAGATGGTGGAGATGGAATGGAAACAACCAAGGCTCATCTAGCAGAATTTAGCAGATAAAGACGGCAATCATGAGATGTAAAATGGGTATGAGTTCATTTTTACACAAGCTTGAACCAAAGAGAATTTTGCTTGGATTCAGTTTCATGTTTATACAAGCTTGAAACGAAAAACTATGCTTGTTATAAGTTCGCATGCCCCCAGCATAACGATGCAAATCAAAGTACATGCCCCCCAAGCTTCATTGCATTCAACCAGGTGGATGAAATGAAGGTTTACTTTCAAGAATCAACTCAAAAAGGGATTTGTTTCATTTTTTAATGAGGTTGACACAAGAAAAGAACTATCCTCAAAAACCTCGTTTCATTTTCAAACGAGCTTGACACAAGACAAGGAACTATGCTCTAAAATCCTTGATTCATTTTTTAACGAGCTTAACACAAGACAAGGAACTATGCTCCAGACCCTGGTTTCATTTCTTAAACGAGCTTGACATAAGACAAGGAACTATGCTCAAGAATCCTTGTTTCATTTCTAAATGAACTTGACACAAGACAAGGAACTATGCTCGTAGCATCCAGTTTCATTTTTTAATGAGGTTGAGATGGGAAGAAACTATCCTCGCATCTACTCTCTACAATCTACCTATATAATCTACTGATTCATTTTTTTTTTTTAATGAGGTTGACACAAGAAAGAACTGTCCTCATACTTGATTCATTTTTTAATGAGACTGACTTAGTAAAAGGAAATTTCCTCGAATCTACTCTCTACAGTCTACCTATATAACCTACTGATTCATTTTCTTTTAAATGAGGTTGACACAGGAAAAGAACTGTCCTCATACCTGATTCATTTTTTAACGAGGTTGAATCAGTAACATGAACTTTCCTCAAAACTCCTTGTTTCATTTTTTAACGAGCTTGACACAAGACAAAGAACTATGCTCTTAATTCCTACTCTCTACAATCTACCTATATAACCTACTGATTCATTTTTTTTAATGAGGTTGACACAGGAAAAGAACTGTCCTCATGCATGATTCATTTTTTAACGAGGTCGATTCAGTAACAGGAACTTTCCTCGAAACCCTTGTTTCATTTTTTAACGAGCTTGACACAAGACAAGGAACTATGCTCATAAGTACTCTCTACAATCTACCTATATAACCTACCCTTGTTTCATTTTTTAACGAGCTTGACACAAGACAAGGAACTATGCTCAAGACTCCTTGTTTCATTTTTTTAATGAGGTTGAGACAGGAACAAATTATCCTTGCGTCTCATTGATTATGGTTTCCAACTGGAGGAAAGACATGTCAATGGACACAACTTGATCGTGGCTTCCAAGAGGTCTTCATCAGAAGGAAGAATAGTTCTCTGGAAGGAACACTTGTCAAGGGACTCAAGAAGGATAGGAACATCGTGTTCAAGAAAAACCATATAGTTTTCCATGTCAATTACCGGATCTAAATCAAAGGACGATGAGTAAACAGTGAGAGGCTCACTTACATCAGTAACTGAAAACATGGGACCAATTGCCACATAATTAACCCATGGCGGGGTAGATACCACATTAGAATCAGGAACATTTAGGGGTGTCATATTATTGGTAGGGAATGAAAGCTAGTCTATATTCACAATATTTCCATTGTGAGGGAAAGACATCACGCGAAAGAGTGTCGATACGACAACTTTCGTTGCATAAACATAGTCGCACCCAAGGAGTAAATTGAAATCCAAGGGACCTCGAACTACCATAAGATCAATATAGACAGTTTTACCTTCCAAGGTAATAGAAAACTTAGGAAGGATCCCTAAAGGCTCACTAATGGTTCTGTTAAAGGCTTTTAGATTTTGCGTAATAAGCACAAGCTGAGGGGAACCCAAAGCTTTCCAAGCAGTTGAGGATAAAATACTAACAAAAGCACCTTCATCTACCTGTGTGTGGTGTATTTCCCTACTACCAGCCTTGACAATGATTTGGAAAGGGATGGAGGAAGGAAGACGAGGTTCTGGCAGTCTATTCCAATCAAAGGAAAAGACCTCAGTACTTGGAGGGGGTTCTGTAGAAACAGGTGAAATGCCCCCCAGCAAAGAAGAATCTGATGTAACAAGAAGAACCTGAGCGGTATGAATTTCACTCTCTAAAGGGAGAGTGTGATCAATTGAATGTGAAATTGAATCGACCACTTGATCAACTAATGGATCATCAACCTGAGTGATATGAGTTTCACTCTACAATGGAAGAGTGGGATCGACTGTACTTGAAATTAGATCAATCACTCTGTTAGTTGACGGTAGGTTGGGAGAAAGTCTACTGTAACCAATTGGAAATTATTGCTGTGGAACAATAAGGTTTTCCAACAATTTTGAGGGTTCAGCCATGTGAGGGAAAATGTGAGTTTGATGACTCCCTTTGCATAACTTACAAGGAAACCTAACTTTACCCTTTTTCCTAGGGACCTGGCTATCACTGGTTGATGGATCAATGGAAAGTTGATGAGATTTTTTCTGACCATACTTTCAAAACCTTTGGAATACCAGGACAATTGATAAGGAAGTGGTCACCCTTACAAAGCCTGCAAGGGTATTTGGGTTTACGATGCATGTTGGAGGTTTCCTCAACATAAATAACACATACAACCATGGTTGGTTGGTTGACTTCTTTCTTATCCTGCTTCTTCTTCTTCTTCTTCTTCTTCCCTTTCTTCTTCTTCTTAGCCACCTGGTTACTAGCGTCAAGGCTTTTACCAAGCGAAGAGGAAGAAATGGAGGAAGAAATATTAGGCAAAGAAGGTAAAGGGTCAACAGAAGGTTGGTGATGTTGAGATGGTGAACTCTGTTGAGGTGAAGCATTTGGTTGAGGTGGAACAATTGGAGTATTTGGGGCCAATGAAGTTGAAAATAACCATATCGGTAAACCTATTGTAAATCCAGGTAATGACAAAGTAGCCATATAAGGAGGACCAAAATTTTCAAAGCAAGGTAAAGTACTAAGATTCTTGTTAAGAGGGGTTCCTTGGTTGGTAAATTCTGGAACAGTTGCCATTATATTCAACTTCAGTGAATTTTATTAACAATTTAAAACTAAAATTAACAATTCACAATTTACACCTAACAATTAAAATTCATAATTCACACCTATGGTCTCTAAAAGTCAAAACAAACAAATTAACACGCGCTATCAAATCTAGGAGTCAAACCACACACAAACAATATTTTTCTGTACCGAAAACACCAGTTGGTGATGAAATCCAACCTCGCAGAATTCAATACAGAATGGCGATTGGAACAGTTACCCCGACAACCTGCTTAATGAAACAGACTGGCACAAGTTTCTCCACAAAACCGTCTCGAGTGAAGATAACCCCCCAGAGAGTCCAAGTGAGTCTAGTCGACGTTTGCTCCAGGTATAGTGGGATCTTCCCTCCACCGTCACCTCAGGAAATAATCCTAAAGATTATGGCCACTAAGTTTACCAATAGAGACAAATATACCTGGGGGAACATTCTACGATCCGATACGCACGCAAGGGCAGAGTAACAAAGCTCAATCCCCTGGAAGGCTCCTTAACATAATCCAAGGTTTACCAACAAGTGACCCTAGGCTCCTCGACAATGGTCAATCCGAGGTTTATCGTTTTTAATATGTGAATATTTTCTATCGTTCCCAATGAGGAAGGATTGATTACCTCACTGGTTCAGATATGATCTCGTGCTTCTCCTTTAAGAGGAGCTTTCCCAAAGCATAGATGTAACAATTGGAATTTCTTCCTACCGCAAGATTGACTACTTGTTTGTTTTACTGTCTTGGAGAGTTAACTAAAACCTATTCCAAGACACTAGCCTAAGCTAGATTGGTGGAAAGAGCCCTAAAAATGCAAAAATTACTAGATGAATTTTAATTAAGCGTTGTGTTATTTAGGTTGTTATTACTCAAAAGGGTAAATGGGTATGAAACCAATGGTGTGATGACCCGACCCATAAATGAATGCAATCGAATATGATAATGTAATATTTTCAATTCAATGAATCCTAACTAAAGTAAGGAGAGAGTTTCCATTCACTTCCAACAATGCAAAAAATCGATCACTAAGAGAAAATATAACAAATTCTCTAATGCACTAATTTCATCAAGAAAAACTAATGTAAATCAAATCCAAAACAGATTTTTATTTTTATTTTGTGTGTTTAAAACAAGCATAAAAATATGTAAATTCAAACCAAAGAAAACTGATCTAAATCTACAATTGATTTTTTAGAATGTAAACTATGCAATTGTAATCTATGCACAATTCACTTAAAAAGTATGCAAATGTAATCTATGCACAATTCACTTAAAAAGTATGCAAATGTAATCTATGCACATTTTTCATTCATATTCTGAAAACGAGAATTTTAACTATGCAAATGTGATCTATGCAAGAGAATTCTCAAACACAAGATGATTCTAATGTAATCTAAGAACCAATCAAGTGCAATTCAAGAAAATTGGGTGAGAGTTCCAAAGATCAAAAAATAAAAACACTCAAAGGTGATTGTGAAAAGACTGAGACAAACCTCCAAGTAATGACCAAAGGAAATCAAATTAAGAATTTCTCAAAAAAGAGACTCAAAACACCCAATTAACTCAATGAAGATTGATGAGAGGAAGAATTGGCTAAAAGAAACTCATCAACAAGGCTTTTTGACAAGACACATGCAGATCTGGGTAGACACTAAAAGCTATAAAAGAACCTAAACCTAACTGGACGAAAAAAATTTAAGATTTTGAAAATTTTTGACAGGGTCTGCAGGCTCCCAGTAAAACCAGGTGCGGTACTGCTCTGTGCAGTAAAGTAATGGTGCGGACAAGTCCGCACTGTATCTCAAACAGAACGTGCGGTCCTCATAAAATTTTTAAAAAACAAAAAATCAATCCAAGACCTAAAAACTACCCAATCCCACACACATCAAGCAAAAACTAGAAGCAAAAAATCAAGTTTCTCAAATCAAAGATAAAGGAAAATTAAACAATCAAATCCCGTCCCCAGTGGAGTCACCAATTTGTTGGCCGGATAAATCGTTCTTGCGGAAAAGACCGATCTCCCTATTATCAAATGATATCTAGCAACAAGCAGCATAAGCAAATCTACTTTTCTCTAAACATGTTTCAATTCATAAATGAAAACTAAGAGGTGTAATAGACCCTACCTCTGTCCAACGCTTGTTTGTGGCAGCTTTGTTCCAACAACTTCAAGCAATTCCCTTTTTAATAACCTGCATACACAAACAAACACACATCAAAGAACACCTACATAGATACTATAATAAAACATGTTCATTATGAAGATCAAGGAGCTCATAAAATAAACCATTAGAGACAGTTCATTGAGAAAAACAAACTTGATTGTATTAACTTTATGAATAAAAGAACCTTACAACCTTTGCCTTGATGTTGCACAAGCTCCTTTTAGGGTCCAGCAGGAATCTCCTCTACTTTGACAAGCCTCACTCACTTCCCAAATGAAATGAAAGTTATGTGATCTCTCCTCTCACAATCTCAAAAAGGAAGTCTAATTTTCAGCAGCATTTACCCTCAAGAATCTTCAGCTTTCAACCCCTCCTACAACCAGCCCAATGCCTGAATTTATAGTGCAAATGGAGGAAGTTGCAGGTCCACCATTGAAGGGATAAGTTCCTCCTTCAATGGGATAAGCACCTCATATCATGGAGTTAGCTACCTTAGTTATGGAATGGATGAACCAAGGTGGACTTGCCAGTGTAATATTCCTTCTAGAAGCATCCAAAAGTGACCCAAGATGAGTTTTTAAGAATGAACTCATGCCTTTTTAACTTTTACTAGGGTTCGCACCCATTACTCAATAGACAGAGTGGTCAGGTTCGCAGGAATCATGATCATTGGGTGCGACACCGCAGGCAATGCTAGGAGAAAGTGCGAAACCAGGATTTGAGATATTTTTAAGGTATTTCTCCCATTTCCAAGGTTTGACATGAAGAGCTAAGGCTTAAGACTTGCAAAGGAGGTATGTATGAGTGTTGATGGACTCACACAAACTGTAGAAAGTCATGGTGACAATTTTTTATGTAACATGTGGCATCAACTAGTTTGGTGCCTAGAACATTGGAGGCAATAGTGCTATCGGATGGAGTGATAACCATAGAAGCAGAAGCTGACAAGGCCACAGTCAGTGCCCTCAAGGGGGTGGGGCTAAACTTGGCCATGCTTCCTAGTGAAGCCCTTCACACTTTGCAGGATGGTGTGATTGCAGAACTTTGGGCTCAAGAACAGTGCACACTGAACGTTATCAATGAGTAAAGGGTGAAAAACGCTCAGATGGATGCATAGAAGAATTCTGCCATTGATCTTCTTAAGGCCATCACGGACAAGACTGAGCACATGACCAAGGTAGTGGTTGAGGCATGCAGGACTATTCCCAAGCTGGATATTCCTAAAGATGTGCCTGCCGATGTGAGAATTTAGAAGTTCACTGCCAGAGTGTGCGAAGCGCAAACAAAAATGGCTAAGGTTCAATTTGATTTGAACCTTAAGATTGTAGAACTTGAGTTGTGGCCCCAACCTTCAACTCTACCAAAGGTGAAGGAACAATGCAAGGCCACTATCAAATATGTCGTAGCACCTATAGATACCACTGTGATGGAGTGCACTGTGCTCTTCGAGCAGTCGCTCGAAGACTAAAGTAGTCACCAACCTACAGGGGGTTCCCACTATGAAGAGGCTGGAGCCAGAGGCACAAGAGCTTCAGCTGAGGTATGATGAGGTTAAAGCGATGAAGTGCACTGTCGCCATTACACAAAGGTTAACGAAGTTGCAAGAAGCAAAGGCGCTAAAAGAGCAGGTGGATGCAGCTCAGCTCAAGGAGACAGTAATCAAAGAGAGATTGGGGCCTTAGCTGGAGGAGGTCTATGTACTCACTGCCTCCATTGAAGGGAAATTGGCCAATATATAGGTGACACAGCAGAAAATATAGGCAGACAGTGCAGAGCCAGTGACGAAGAAATTGGTCAAGCAGGTGAAGCAGGCGGAAACACAGTGCATCACCGAAGTCGTAGTGGTATATGTGGAGCTAGGAGGTCTTCATGACAAGGTCTCCACACCAATAGAGTGACTCTAGGGTGAGTCACCAGATTTGTTTTGGGGGCTTGTTGGGAACAGGTCCCCTAGGGTCAATTTTGGAGTTAAAAGCCCAAGTTTTAGGGCTAAAGGCCCAAGTTTTGTGTAAAGAATGTAAAGTCTCTGCATTTTATGGTCACAGAGCACGAATATGTAAACAATCAAAAAGGGTTTTCGCCCTTAGTTTAGATAGTTTGTGTTGGCTTGATGAGATCTTCTCTTGGTCCACGGACCATGGGATTGTATAAAAAGGGAGTCTTAGAAGTTAAGGTAGTTAACAAGTTTTTGGTAGAGTTATGCGTAATTTTATGGGTCTGTGAGAGCTAAGAGTAAAGAGTCTTACCATAGAAAGAGGCTTGTAGCTGAGTGTGCAAAGGCGTAGGGTAGAAGTCTACAGTTGAGTGCGTGGAACCCTACAACTGTGTGTGCAAGGTAGTTAGAGTCTATACTGGAAATCTAGATTACCAATAAAGATAAGTATTATGGAATTATCTGTGTATGCGTTATTTTACTTCTGTCATGAATGTTGCGATTATGTTATGTTGAATTCTAGGGTTATGAATTAATGTTATATTGATGTGCAAAATCTATGTATTTTACTTTTTCATATAAACACAAGTAAGAATATCCGTTTACATGAAGATAACAGTAATGCATGTTAAAGTTAACCAATACTTAAGTGAAACTGAGTAAATACATAATTAAGAGTAATTATAGAGGAATGTAAGTGCCTGATCTATCTATTTAGGATCTACGAAGGATGATTAGAGACTTTTGTGAAGGCTTATCGGTCTGCACGAAGGCTTATCGGTCTGCGCGAAGGAAGGGTTAGGGAATATAATCGACATCACAACCATCTCAGGATGCGAAAACTCAGTTCCTGCATCCCCCCATACTGCTTCGGGTGAGACTTCAGTCCATGCTCCACGGATTAATGCGGAAAGGGCCAGTAGTGTAGGGATTTGCTTCGCTACTTAATGTTGAACCGAGGTCAGGGCCCATCAAGTAGCACTTCCTCTAGAGTGAATTGTTTCTACGGAGTAACCTATGATGTTCCCGTGAAACTGACTAGCTAGCGGGAGTTGGAGGCATTATAATAATTCTTTCGTGATTCCTCCTTGGGTATGCGAAAGGTATTTCTTGGTCACTAAAAATGAATCCTTGCACAATGGTATTTGAAAAAAACCATTGGAATTTATGGATTGAATTCTAGATGAATGAATGTGAATTTCTCCATTTCCTTGTCTTTGGTGTCTATGACTTTCAAGTTCTTCATTTCGTATGATCTGATATGCATAGGAAGAGTGGGCCAAGGTCCTTTATTCTTCCTGTGAAAAACTGTTGACAACCCATTCGGGAGATGGTAGGAAAATTCTTGCATGAATAACTTATTCGTGGCATGCCTCGGTAAAATATGTAGATATTTTTGTCTTCCGAACACTAGGAGAAAACTGTCATCTAGTGAGGAAAACTAATCTGCTATCTCCAATGTTGCTTCCATTGCTACACATGACATGCACGGTGGTTCTTCCTCAAAGATAAACTTATACATAATAATGAGGAAGTGATCAATCAAATTTTCCATACTCCTCTATGGATTCACTTTGAAAGCAGCTTGCAATGAATTTTCACGTTAGGATCTTGTGGTGTCCAGGTCTAATTCATGCCAGGGAATGCATTATGAGATAAAATTGCATCTAGTAGATAGGAAAACATGTAAAATCTAGTTTTCTTCCCTTGAGAGGATTCAGGGGATTAGCTACATTTATCTTCAACTATTGAGCCAACAAGTTTGACCAGTTGAATGGTCTTCCTTCATTCACAACTTGGTTCAGTAATTATTCACAGCTTTCAGGGAAGGTCTTAGTACTCTGCTAACCATAGATTCTACAACATAGAGCTATCAAGAGATGATAGGCCCTCCTGAGAGATTTTGCCTTGTACGCATTGGTGGGCGTCTGAAGGAACTTTGTTGGCTCTCTCACCTAAATTTTAACAATGTCCTTTTTTCTCAAGTAGTTGGTGGTAGCATAGAAGCAAGAATCCATGAGTGATTCTGACTTCGAAAAATGATACATGAGATGATAATTTGGTGCCAGAAAAGAAGCAAGAATTTTTCCATTGGCATTGTTCAAAGTTAGAGTATTTGGATATTTATGAGACATTATCTAGCTGACAATGTCTGCAAATGGAAAATCTGGGTACCTGCATGCAACCTTATGTAACCCTGACCTTTGGAAATTTATATACACCTACCAGTCTTCAAGGTCTGCTTTGAAGCTTCTTGTTGAGAATGCTTCATTCACTTTCTGCCATGTTTTTAGGGTCCTATAATTTATAGGATCTCAAGGTATCTGAGTATTGTATCTCAAGAATGTTATATTATAAATAATTGTCAATATGCCAATGATTTCCAAATAAAAGAAAAATATAATAAAAATGAAAAGAGGGTATAAATAAGAAAAAAAGAGGAAAAACAAAAATATTGAAAAAGAATAAAAGATAGAACCCCATCAAAAGAAAAACAAAAAATACATAATACTGAAAGTGTTGCAAGTCCAAATGCCACTACTGATAGATAGTTTTCTTCATCATTGTTAAATAAAGGATGTGTGCATGTTGTTCAAAATGCCACAATGACTAGTTAGTTGTTTAATCATACAACATAATCATGGTTAAACATGTTCCAATTTCTGTAAATTAGGTTAGAGAATAAAGATTTGCCAAACATTCTAATCTTGGTAAATCGATAGTTAGGTAGAAAATGACATTGATTCGATTGTCTAACCTAAACAAATAGGATAAATAAGGGATAGGATTTAGATATATTTTCATTATGTATAAAATAAAATAATGTGGGTTTGCTAGTCTAAGTGCACCCTTTAGAAAAATAAAATGTTAGTTTAGTTAAGGGTAGGTAAAATAGTTGGTTTTATAAATATATGCCCATGCCATTTTATCCTAAGTTTAATGACATTGTAAAAGGCAAAGGGGCATGATTGGATAAAGTGTTTTTTACATGTTTTTATTCCTAACCTTTATCCTAAGTCGAAAATACAAATTCAAAGGCGCATGTCGACAAATCTCTCTTTTTCGTATTTGGCTAAATGACATTGTTGTCAGAGCATCGAGATCCTTTGCCCCTCATGATCCATGGTCCATATCTTCTTCCGTCCCCACTCTCCATCTTGCTTTTGGGGCAGGGGGAGGTGGGGGGGGGGGGGTCCCAAAAGGTTGTTTCTCCACTAGTCCTGATCCCTACGTGGCACCCTTTCGGCATTTCGCACCCCTGCCAACAGATACTGCTTACCACCTTATACCCCCTCTGAAACCACCTTCCCCTCGCCCACTTTACCGCATCCCTACCATGACGTTTCCACCATGTCGCCTAGCCATTATCCACTTAAATGCTCTCTCGACAAAAATAATCATTCGACATTAAATTCACAATTCCCAGGTAACTGTTCAAACTTAATGGTCCCATGCCATTTCCAACAAGACTTTCACAACATTGTTTAAAATATTTTGGAACCATTTCTTTATTCCTTTTTTCACTAGCTTATTCCCTGTAATTCGCAGATTTACATAGCGATCATTTTCACAATATTCACGTGGCCAGACCAAGACAAGAATTGTTAGCACTCTGTCTCCTTTCCCCTGGAAATTAATTTAACTTAAACTTATTCTCGATAAGCCTTGTTCTATCTCACTGTGATTATTCATTGATATACTGATACCTCTAAAGAGAAAAACCCAGGATAAAATTGTCAATCCATTAATCCCTCCCTCTGTAGATTTAGATCACATTCCTCTAGTTGACAGGGATTATGGGATTAGTGAAACTTAGTGTGACTGTGAGATTTTAGAGTTATATTTTTGGATGGAAGACAAGCAGTCCAGATAAAACTGATGAAATTGGGCTCTAGGAGTCCAATATTTACCATTATATCTTCCCTCTGACCTTCCAAGCCCATGAATTCACCAAAAAATGTTAGGCAGGTTATGTCCCTACCCAAAGAGCTATCATGGCCCTATCCGAAGACATCCTCTTTACCATTACTTCTCAGTCTATAAACCAAATGATGTTAGCTCCCCTTGTGGAAAATAGTGCCCCTTTATCCTTAGAAGCACTCACCCAGCTTTATCAGAAGCTTGATTTCGGTAGCAGAGCCAAAATTTTCAAGATATTTTTGCTTGAGAATGCCCAATTACCTAAAAAGAATCCTCCTTATCCTTCCTCCATCTACCCTGATCAAGATAAAAAAAATTATATCCATAATTTCATATATTATGAGTTATCACTCTGATCAGTGGGTAGATTAGCCCATCTTAGGTTTCCTCTCCATATTTTCCACAGATAGTAAGCCATCCATTATATTCAATTTCAGTCAATTCTTGGTTGATGGAATTCATGAACAGTTTCTAAAATTTCCCACAGAGAAGGTGTTTAATTACAACTTTATTTTAATCTACATGTTCCTTTAATATCAAGCAAATAAATTCAATTTTGCAATGCAGAAGCTAGATGATGTAGGAAACTAGTAGCTAGTGATTTTTTGGACCTCACTAGTCATGAAAGAGAAGCAAGAGTTCTCTTACAAGCAACTTATTGAGGAATTTGTTCACCTAGCTATTGGCTAGTTGAATTGTTTATTAATTAAACAATCAAGTACCACATTAATTGTCAACCTGGGAAAGTCTTTTTATTCCAAAGGCTACCGCGTATTGTATGTACTTTGATTCTAAAAGCATTGAGAGCTGTAGTATACTTAATTCTTACGCTAAGTTATCACAGTGCTAATAAAATAAAAGGAATTAATTAAAATTACAAATCTGGAAAGCAAAGAGATGGATGCTCTGTTGGCAGAGGATCAGGACCCTATCCTCTAGGTGAGGACGTTCAGCACCTACCCCTGGAATCAAATTGCTAACACACACTGCACTCAGATTCACCGGTGAAATATACTTGCATAACTTCAAACAATTAATGAAACAGAGTGCTAGCAAAACAGAATTACAAGAGGTAATGCTACAGAATCCAAACAGAGTATCTGCAGAAAGAAACTATCACACACTTACACACTTGAGAGCAAAGTAAATGGGTGAATCTTGTGAGGAAGGTGGGCCTAGTCCCTCTCACAAGATTCCCCAGAACATGGAGAATAGCCTAAATGCTCAGAACGTTCTTCTATTCATCTGTCAAAAGATTCGAATACAATAAAATTCAGACTTGCTGATGTTTCTCACAAAATTTCACTTACAGACCATCCTCCCTGACTAATGTAGATGTCTCCTCTTTATAGAGGAGACATCTATTACAATAGATTGTTACAGTTCATTCGGTTAACCCGTTCAATCAAAAATAAGAATTACAGAAATGCTGTTGCAACAGTATAATAAGATATTCTTTCTTAGGTTCTGGTTGTTACACAGCTGGTAACCATCTTCGACCGTCTTCTTGGAATTCTCGCAATCCTTCGCCGTTTCCCCGTACTATTCCGGTTTTAAGTCCTGGTAACTGTGTTCCCACTTTAAAAAGCTGCTTGATCCGCCACGTCAGCATTCCTCAGATAGTTGCCGTTGTTGTTCCTAGCTGTTGCAAAATACCCGCTTTAGATGGTTTGCTGTTGCTGACTGTCGCGACTATGTAGTTGTTGCTTTCGGTGTTGCAGCAACTGCGTAGTTGTTGTTTCTGGTGTTACAACAACTATAGGTTATAATTCCTGTGGGCTTAAGACAATTACTTAGCAACTTAGTCAGCTTTCCAAGGATAAATACAAAGATACTCACGAATATGCAATGAATCATTAAACATATAGATGTGCGGGAAGTTACTTCGTACCTTGGGGTGATTTA
>APFE030027822.1:95081-110900 GCA_000404065.3 Pinus taeda | reverse complement strand
TTATATTGTGACTCCATAGACTCCTATATATAGAAAGGAGGCTTTGTCATTTGAATCATCCAAGAATTGTTCATTTATGTAATGTAAAGGAAGTTGCCCCCTTGAAGAGGCTGAATTCTAAGGCGTTGATCTATCTTTTCTATCTTTTTTTGAGCTGGTTTCATAACAAGGCCATTTCAAGGCAAACACACCATTCAAAGTTGTATTTGCACCGCTGCTACATGCAGAGTTTCAACGGACTAGATTTCACATTTCTCAAGGCTGCTTCAATGCCAGGCTTCAAGGCATAGTTGAACCATAAATACGACCATCACCAACCAGAGAAGAGAAATCCAGAGAAAATATAGAGAAACCCCAATGGGAGAAGTGAAGGATGTGACAAACACAAGCATCATTCATGGTTTTTTTCCAAAGATTCAACGGTCGTAAATCAAGCTTGTCCACTCAATGAAACGTTTGCAAAATTACGACTTGCCAACATAATTAATAACTCATAATCCCATACGGATTTTTAGTTTAGTGGCCAGTTAAGAGAAATCACTACATAAGACATAAGAACACTTCATCTACCATTCACACAAGATCACAATACACTCTATCTTTTTAAGTTTCATCAAAAATGGTGTTTTCAATCCTTTCTTTCTCAACCTCATTGTTTCTTCTATTGTTACCCCTCAATAGTCGTATTTATCAGTCTACAAATTTTAGATACAGATGAGTTACCCAAAAAACGTCCTTCTCACCTCACTCGTGCTTTCCAAAATACTTTTGGGAACAAAATATTTCAGTTTCATACTTTGTGCAAGTCAAATTCAAACCACAAGTAGTGTCTTCTCCTTCACCATGAGCAATCCAACATCGTCATTACTACTCCCTTAACATATATTGACTCTAGTTAGAGAGCATGCTTTTGAAAATATACACAATAGGTCCTTCAAACTACACTGTTCATAATTAATCCAATCCAGTCTTGCATTGTCGCTTCGGTGTTAATGGAAATTTGAAGTATAATTACTCCAATCCGACCTTCCTTCTTCAATGTTGTCATACCATTCAAAACTGTTGACTTTATACAGATTCACAACCTGTGTTATCAAACTAATGTAGTTACAAATTCACCATGCATTAACACTGTATGATATTATCTTTATAATAATATATGATTAGTGTAAACAAATACCTTGTCTAGTTCATAAGTTGGGGCAGGGAAGACCTTGAGATATTTTTATAAAAAATACATGAGATCTTAGCATTCCCACATTAAATATATAATAAGGTTGGCCTCCAGGGTTGAACAATCTGATAATGCTTGCCTTGGTTTAGTGTAGGGACATCACGTTCTCAAACAAAAGAAAGATGTGGCAAAGGTGCAAGCAAGAAACCACAATTTTCATGACCAAATTCTTTAGATTTGAATGTTTGGTTACAAAGGCACAGACTCACTAATGGTTATCATAACCAAATTCTTTATTTTGTTTCTAGTAACGCTAGAGCCATCTTAAAAATAAAAATAAAAAACTTGGCATCAATCGAACAATGATATCAATACATTGCAGCGATGGTACCAAGGCTCTCCTTGGAATTGCTTACAAAATACACACACACACACACACACACACACACACATATATATTTGGGCGCCATACCTTCTTCTCAGTATCGTCTTTAACCATGACCAATTGTCCATAGTGATAAAATAGTGATAAAATAGTAGCAACACCGTCAACTACTCACGGTTTCCTTTCATTTAGTATGGAATTCCCACTTCGGACAAGATTTAATTCTCCCCAGCCTTGCACATGAAATCTCATGACGCGGTATTTGCTTGCAACATCACTCCTCTGCCTCCTCTCATCTCTTTTATCTTGTTTGTTGATGACGACATCCTCCTGGTTGCTAGAGTAATTACTTTGCAACCCAGTTGTAACAACCAACCCAACGGTAGCAACTTCTTCAATAGCGAATCAAATGGAAAAACATACACCTAGGCTGCATGTCATCAAGGCAAATCCTCACATATTTCGAACGAGCATGCCATAGATATATTCAACATAACAGAATAACAAAATAACCTCGACTCTAATACCACTGTAAGATAATCAAACTGGAAACCAAACTCAACTCTATATAAAATGGTTCCAATTAATGATGTACAATGTATACATGTAAATAGATACAAAAAACCGTTGATTCAATTTCTGGGTCTTCTTGGAATCTAATAACCAATCACCCTAACACAAACATAATCTCAAGGATTAACTATCTAACATATATTGAAAAATGAAAGTTTTATAAATGGAAATCAAATCTTCCTAATCTCGGGGAAAGAATATATTATTAGAGAAGCTCCCTTGCCAAACAGATTGAAATGGGGTTGTATCAGTGTGAACATGGCAATGGATGGTGATTAAACTTATTCATTTTCATTGAAACTTTTGCCTATTCAAATTTTTTCGTTGCTGTGGATTCTTTGGTGGCGGATGTTGTTTTTCTAAGAGGAGAAAATGAGTTGAGAGAATCCTTTGAGGAAAGTGTCTTTTGAAAGTTTGGGCATAAATACATTATCAAGTCAGCAAACCTAATTGTGATGTAAAGCATCTTGGCGAAATATTAGCAACGCAAATTTTAAGGTGAGATGATTTGCCATAAATTTATATACCTAATTTTTTTTTTTTTTATAAAAATAATATGAAGAAAACAATCTTAGTTTAAGGGAAGGGAATTAGTTATTGGGTCATTCTAGTACTCACAAGTCAATTCTTGTCGCTACCATTATACCTCTAAGGTTTATAATCTGTCTTCTTTTCCATAGATTAAATCAGAACCAAAACATTAAACTTTAGATTTCTAAATTTACACGATTTCACAATAATCACCAATTAAACTAAAAAAAATTAATTAATTTAATAGTTATAATAATTTTGTTTATAATACATATTTAACATCGAAACAAAAATTTTATAAATTTAATATTTTATAATAATTGTTTATAAGAATATAAAATAGTTGGAAATTAAATGCGTTGTTAAGATATAATCTCGTAGGTAAAGTTTAGGAATTTGTTAAGTAACCTCATAGACAGTTTCAGTATATACATATAAATAAATTTTATTTAATTAATATAGATTTTAAATATATTTAAATTTAATATTATTAATAATTTTGTTTATAAGTTGTAAATAGTTGGAAATTAAATGTATGATTTTTATTTTGGTGAAAACTTTGTTTTTTTGGTCAAGGTCACATTCCGTTCAAAATTTCTATAGAACTATTTCGTCAATTACATACATACATGTATAACTTGTTTCAATTATATTTTTTTTAATAATATTTATAAATATAATTTGAAATTTTGATTTTAAAATTTATAAAATAAAATTAGAAAATTAGTTTTAATACGTATGTGGAAGTTTTAGTTTTTAAAAATGTAGCATTTAATATTTTCAATAATTTTGTTTAATTATATTTTAATAATGATATTTATAAACGTAACGGGTGGTAAGAGGGGGTTAAAAAGTTTTAGTTTTAAATTAGCATTTAATATTTTCAATAATTTTGTTTAATTATATTTTAATAATGATATTTATAAACGTAACGGGTGGTAAGAGGGGGTTAAAATTATATTTTACTAATGATATTTATAAACGTAACGGGTGGTAAGAGGGGCTTACGGGAGGCCATTTTTTTTGGTGGATGGTTGGAAGATGGGGATTATAAACGTAATGGGTGGTAAGAGGGGGTTACGGGAGGCCATTTTTTTTGGTGGATGGTTGGAAGATGGGGTGAAGGGGACTGGTTTCAAAGACCCCTTTAAGGTTTAAGGTGGGTTCATTAAGACCACTTTGAATTCTATGTTTGATATTAGAGAGTTTTAAAAATATATTGTATATTTGGGAAATTATTAGGTGATTATTTTTTGTGATTTTTTGAATATATTTAAATAATGAATCTATACAGGTGGGGAGAATTTTTAATAGGAGAGGAATAACTTGTTTATAGAGTTTTTAATCTAATATTTTGGACTTCTAGGAGAGTCCATCATCAAAGGATAGACTACTAATTGTTTAATAGAAGATTAATGATGTATCATAAAGTTGATCTTTTGTATATATGTAGCTTATGGAAGTGATTAATAAGAGATATAAAAGAGAGAGTCGGCCAGAGTTATTTGATAATTAGGTAAAATTAGATATGTGGATCAGATCATTAGTTGATTTAATTAAATTGGAGATTCTCTTATCCATGTTATTTTCAATTGGATTATCATTACTTAATTTTAATAAGATATTAAGGTTTAATTAGTTATGACCGATGTTATGATTTCAATTAATGTTAGTGTCTGACTAATTTAATTTATGATTCTTTTAAGTGCAAACTTTTATTTTATTCTATGGGCTATTATATTTATGATTTATTTTTAAAATAATTTAATTATTATTTTTATGATTATTGATTTAATTTAAATTGGAGATTAGTAATGTGATATTTTAATTTGATTTATTCTTTGCAATTGTAAGTACTTAATGTGAATTTAGGGTTATGAATTTATTAATGTATTTATTCCATGTGACTAGTTTAATTTATGGTACTTAAATTACAAACTTTAATTTTTATTCTACGGGCTATATAATATAATAATTAATATCAAGAAAGTGTGTTAAGTTTTAAGCAGTATTATTTTTGAGGATGATTTTCAGTCTTATGATATTTTTATAAAATTAAATGAATTATTCTTTACGAAGAGAAAGTCTTATGAATACTAATGGATTCATTCAATAATTGCATTAAAAAAATTTGGTTAAATTCTATTTAATTTTTTTTTAATTTTTATGATTGAATGTAACTACATAACTATTGGAGTTAATTAAATGGAATTACATAAGATATGAGATCTAAATTAATATACACAAGGCTAAATATTAGGAGTTGATTATTGTTTTTTTATGATTTCCAATAATGGTTTTTAAGTATTGCTTAGTTTTAATCTATTATCTCCATTTAGGGTGTTTTTCTTTTCTTTTTTCTATTTCTATGGTTTATTTGATTTTTCCTTTAATATAATGGACCTCTTTTTTAATAAGTTTGACTTCTTCCATGCATATGTAGTGTGAGGAAGAGTGAACATGTTCTGCTAAGGCAGATTTTAAGGTTCGAGGTTCTTTCTTTACGTAAGTCAGCGGTTTGCTATTTACCCCATGAACAAGGTATAATATAAACACATTTTTGATAGTTAGGGTTTATGGAGTCTTTAACCGAGTCGAATAATTGTTTGATGGTGTTAGGGGGAGTGAAAGCCACATTAATATTATGTTTATTGAGAATTTTTGCAGTTTTGTCAGTGGTTCCTTTTTATATAAGTAAGGGAGATTTTAGGAGTGATTGAAGATTTATCTTTATTATTATTGTTATTCTTGTTTATTTCAAAATCTTTACTTTCCTATACAAAAATAAAGAAATATTTGCATGTTCTCAAATCAAACAACTCCAAAATTGATCACATGGCTAACTTAGGATTAAGACTTAATTAAAGTGAACATTGGTGGCGGAAAAAAAAAAAAATATGTAGCATTTTGTTGAAAATGTTCAAAGTTAAAATTTTGTAGATAATCATTAATACATAATCTATTATGAAGATGTCAACTTACTCATATAAATCAAATATAAAAATTTACTTCAACTCACTTTCTTTTAATATAATAAATTTAAAATTTATATTTTTAATTATTTTGTTATATTTGGGTAATAATATTCATAATCATTTATATTTTTTTAATTTATACATTTGTATGATGAGTAAGTTTATAATATTCAAAATTTTAAATAGTTCTTGTAAATGTATATGTTGTATATTTGTTTTTTTAAGATAAAACATATGAAATTGTAATATTTTTTGGTAAATTATGTATTTATTAAAATATATATTAAAATAGAATTTAAAAATATATTTTTTAAATTTTATAAATAATTATTAATATGTAAATTTAATAATATATAAAAATTATTACTATAGTAAATTAGATCTATAGATTTATTTATGTTAAAACAAGGTTTTTAAAATCTTAATTTAATTATCAATAATTATGAAGTGGATAGTAATGATTTAACTTTTACTAAATATTTTATAATATTCGTAATAGAATTCGCAAATCAAAAGTTGAGATTTTCTTCCAATTATTTATATCTTTTTCACATTTTATTAAATTAATTAGTTAAAAAAATGTCATACTAAAAAATTATCCTATGAAATGAGTTATAGTTCTTTTGGATATGTGGTATTGATAAGTCATTGCATTGGTTCATGCTCTTGTAACAAAGCTTATTTACAATTCAATAATTTCCATGATAAAGTCTAGATGAATCAATCTCCATAGTTAAGATTGTTGTTATTTGTTTTCTTAAATAGATACATGTTCTTTTCTAAATTTTAGCAAAACCATTTCATTTATATGGCTTCACAAGTATTTACAAGTGCAACCATATAAATTAAATGATTGGTAAACCAAACAAAGCTCAATCCATAATAAACATCAAAATATTTATTTTATAATATATTCCATGTTAAAATTACAAAAATCATAAAACCTATTTAAATTATAACTATATTTAAATTTATTATTATTGCAATTATAAAATACTAAGATATAAATTAAACCATTATATATTTTTAAAACTATAAAAATATTTACTCAAATTTAATACGTAAATAAATTTTGTAGAGAGATCTACTAAACCAGCTTTGTAAAGAGATTTACTCAATCAAAACCTAATCCATATAACACTTACATCAAAACCATGAAACTTATTCAAATGACATTTTTTTAATTACTACATCAAATTCTATTCCAATCCAAAAATGGAGATGCTATCAGTATAATAATTATAATTCATTCATATCTCGGTACTATGACCATGGTGACTATACGGCAAGAGCTAACTAGCTTGCCATAGGGCATTAAATGACTGGTTAGCTGCATGCTTTTAACTTTATAACACACCCCATTATTTTTCATTTATCTTGTTATGTGTGTGAGTGTATTATAAAGTTAAAGGGCATGCCGTTAACCAATCATTTAATGCCTTACGGCAGGTTGGTTAACTCTTGCCGTAATTATACAATAAGTACATGTTACCAGTTTAGTATGAAACAGTTTAGTATGAAAGAGTCAACGAGAATTAATGGCTTTTTGACGAGGATGCAGTGGTTGCAACTTGAAGTGCATAAAGGAAAATATGACTAAAGTAGGTATAGGCAACTTGGCAGGATGCACTGTATTTTACCACAATTGGAAATGAAAACGATTGCTTTATATCCCCTCCTTGGTAACATATTTATACTCCTCTGAGTAACCGTCCGCGCGCCGGGCCCGCGATGCACAATCCCTGCGTATGGGAATCTCATTCAAGTAGAGAATGATCGCAATATGAGGCGATTAATTGAGGCTTGCAGAGAAGGAGATCAAACATAATACAATCGGGGTCAGTGTAACAGGTTATAATGATTAATGTTGGGTGCATGGAAAGGAATAAGATGAATTTTGCAGCATGATAAAAGAAAAGATAAATAATTAATAATTAAACGTTTTTTTTTAATTTTTTATAATTTATTTTGTCTTTTTTGTGTTTTTTTTTCAATAGAAAAATAACAGTTTTTAATAAGTATAAAAGATGTTACATATGTAAAGATTTTTTTGACTTTTTAATTATCTGAAATTATCAACATTGGAGGCATTCCTTGAAGTCAACAAGTTGGGCGGTGAAACCTGAAGCTTGAAATTGATCAAAATTTAAAACAAAGTATCAAAATTCCAACTGCTAAAACTTGCTATCACACAAAAACAAATGACCCAAAGCTGATGACTGGCCCATGATCAATGCATTCATATCTAATCAACGCATGCAACACGAAGATTCCCTCTCGGAATGTTTGTCCACCTAAGAACTTTGTGGCTTGAAGATGTGGCAGAAAGAAATAGAGCAAAAACCTACCTTCATGACTTAAAATTGCAAAACTCTGTGGGATAGTGACAACACAACAAGAGAGTGCACTCCCTTGACCCAATCAATGGTCACTTTCGAGTCCCCAGCTACTACAATCTCGTCCACCATGAGCCACAAGGCACATTTAAGGACACCCCACACGACCAATACCTTCACTCTTGTGTTGGAACCGATACCACCAAACCAATAGAATTGGTAAGTTCGGGAAGCACAAAGGGATATCAAAGCCCCACATCCGCACTCCCCACCTATTGAGGCTTTGTCGAAAAAACTAATTGGATAGACATTGTCAAGGGGCTTGTGAGCTTAACATCTCCTGTTGTAGCTAGGTTTACGAGAGCTAATCTCCATGATATAGTCCACAATTCTAAGGGTAGTGGCACTCAAATTTGGGGACAAATTTTCAAAAATATATTCATTCCTATAGCGCTAAATTCCCTAGAAAGTGTAGAGAGGGAAAGTTATAAATTCCAGGTGTCTAGAAGACCAGCCCCATAAGCAAGCTATAATAAACTGTCTATCCAAAATAAGGCTAACCTTGAGGAAAGAAGCTACACTCTCTCAAACAGATAGAGAAAAGGGGAATTCCAGAAAAATGTGAATGACATCGATAGCAGATCTATACAAAGTGCAAATCCCTGATCCTTGAAAGCCTCTCTTGATGAGGTTATCCCAAGTTAGGATTAGGTTGTGGACTAGAAGCCAAGTAAAACATTTCATCTTTGCAGGAGCTGCCCACATCCACATTTGGGCCATCCAAATGTCCAAAGGGTCCAACAAAGGTTGAGCAGAGATATATTTGTATGCCTCCTTGGCAGAGATGTCTCCTCCCTGAGAAATCTTGCCCCAAGTGAGTTTGTCTTCTTTATCAAATAGGGTGATTCCAGCCTAAATGAGGTGAGAGCAGAAGGACTCCCACTCAAAGCATAATCTGACTCCAAATCTTGTTCATTTGCACGTAACCACTAGGTTGAGGGGAAGCCTTCATGCATTACAACTCCAATGTGCTCCAGAGAAAATAGACCTCGACTATTGAGGTGTTGGATGATGGGGAAATATAGAGAGTGGGAACCCTCCATTACAAGTATTACATCTAGGCCAATAAGGATTTGGCTACCTCTACTGACAACCCATCTAACATTACTACACATCTATTGCCTAAATTTCAGCAAACTACGCCACACAAAGGAGCCTTACTCTTCATCGACTCTCCAGCCAAGATCCAATCCTCCAAATTATTGACAATTAGAGAGCAACGATGTTTAGTTTGATTTATCTATTAGTTGACAATTTTTTGTGATTAATTAATTTTCTTCTCCTTTGTTGTTGCATTAGTATCATCAAGACAATTTTCAAAAACATAAGAGAAGACAAAACATAGGCGCACAACCAGGACACAACCCATAGGTAAGGGAAAACCTAGTCAAGAACTCTTCCTTCAAGAGATTCAAATTATAGTGAGACATTCCTCACCTTAAAACAGAGACATTGACTCATTCCATCCACCAAGACAACCCTTACCAAAAGCAGTCAAACACATTCTTGTCTTCCGCTTCTCTGCAACTTTCAATCTTAGCCCCTTGTAATCTTCTTCAAGATCATAAGTGAAACATAAAGACTTTGGTTCCATAATTAGACAAGCTTCTTCACTCTTCCCTTTTAACTATCCTTTCTATGATATTCACATCACTTTCTGTCCTTTGTTCTTCATTGTGGATCTGCATGTGTTCACCTTTGTAATGGGTTGAATACACACCTATATATAGTTGTTCGAGTATCATTCAATAGGCTGAAATGAACAGTTTGTAGGAGACGACTTGTGAACTATTTTAGAGGCTGACTTGTCCATTTGTTTTCAAACATTTGGAGGTTGACTTGAAGGGTAGGTGGTTGTCATTGTATGAGAAGGAGTTGACTTCATGGAGGAGATTCTTTGACACAAAATAATATTCCTTTCTTATGAATTTGACTTAATAAGGTAAATCCTAAAGCACACAATGGGTGCTATGACCTATGAACCATTGATCCAAGCATGAAACCCTTGCTTTAATAAGTCGATTTAAATAATAATAAAAATACATTTTGAAAAATATATGACATCATGACTCAAATACAATTATGAAGACCAACATTCGTTACATTCTTCAACACTCCCTCTTAACTAGGGAGGTATTAATAATTACATGTATATAGAGGTACATGGAATATCTTGAAATGAACTATGAAGAGTTCTAGAACACTCAGTGTTGCATACTAGATACCTATTCAGGGTAATCTATCTAGGTGGGACTAAGATGGACTTAAGCTTTCAACTACTCTAGGTGCCATCAAGATTACTCACTAACCATCAACATAGGGATGTAGGTGCATATCCAAGGTCAAGGCTCCAAGACCAACTCCACCCTCCCTCTTCTGGATCTAGACATCAACACATAGGCCCACTAGATGTCCTCCCAAGCATCCACCAATAGATGCTTCAACTCTCCCTGTCAAACTAGATATATCCATTTGTCCAAGAATGCTTCCAAAGTGTTCAAACTTTCATGGAGAGATTTACCTATAAAAACGCAAGACCAATCAATAATAAACTTTTAAATATAAGTAAACAAAAACCTTTGGGGTCTTCTGATGCTACTATCATTAAGTAATCCATATACAATTTGTCGGAAGCTTTCTTCTTCTTTCATTTCTTCAGCAACACCAAATACATCATTAGATTTCTTCAAGTATTTTGTTTGCAACTTCATGAATGTCTATTGATAGTACTTTCATTCATTTGGCTTCATTCTTCCTTCAAGGAATTAATTGTCATAATATTTTCTCGCTCTTAACTGGGGAAATATACCTTTTCATCTATCTAAGCTCCCTCTCAGCTCAGGGAGATCAATAGCTTCATAAAATCCAAGGAACTTCATCCTTTCAAGGCTTCATTCATTCTTACAACATCAAGGTTATCTTGATATATAGCTTCCTTCATCACGCTTATACAAACATCTTTATCATTTTGAAGATCATGTACCTACAAAACTTTAATAGCAAGTACAACCAAAATAAAATATACAAAGCATGACATTAACTATATCAAAATCAAAATATTCAAACTTTAGACATTATATACCTAATTAGGTTCATAATTAGCAAAGGTTACATCTTTCTATAATTTGGAATGCAACAAATTGCTATGGTTTTGTCATAAACCCTAGACTTCAGTTACAAAGCCTTATATAATATACTTTCAAGATAGACTTTGTTAGGGATTTTGTTATAAACCCTAGATACAGTCATAATCAAGTTATCCTACTGGAATATGTATATCGATGGTTTCATCATTGAGATTATATCAATACTTACTTATGTAAACCATAGAAACAAATATTACTACATCAAAGTTAGATACACAACAATCTTGATCAAGTTAGGGTTTTAATTGAGAGGAAGCATACATTCATAGGGTTTCATTCCTAGGATCTCCTTTTACTAGGGATTTTCTTATAAACTTTAATTTTCCAAACCCTAATGATATAAAGTTTCAATACATAACTTAGATATTAACAGAAAACCCTAAACGGTTAGGATTTCAACATTATCATTGACATATCCTAAGCAAGGATAGAATTTATCGTACAAACCCTAAGTGGACTATGGTTTCATTGACATACCCTTAGGTTAGGTTTTTACATTGAACCCTAAAGGTTAGGGTTTCATAAAAAAAATAGATCATATTATGGGGTTAGATTCAATCAAGAGGTTAATCACCCAAACAAGAATCCTTGTGATTCAAAAACCTATACATGAAAGAGTTAGTAATGTAGAACAAACTTTAAAATTATTATACCTTGTAATGTGAAGAAGAATTATTATAAATCATACCTTGAGTTATTCCTTTACAAACCTTATAAAGTTATCATTTTGAAGGGATCCCTCTATATCTTGCCACAACCCTTTTAGAATATACTTGTAACACTTTCTTGACAAGTATCATCAAGTACAAGACTAGTTTTTCCATTAAGCTTTAGAAAATAAATTCATAGGGTTTTGAATGATTTAATTTCATTATTTACAAAAAAAAGTCAAACCCTCGCTATCAAAAGAGGGAGAAAAATAGTGTTCTATCTATAATTCCTAGTTAATCATACAATCAACTACCCTTTGAGATAATAAATTCTTTAATAAATGATTAAGTTATACATACATTTAATACTTTACATACCTCTGATTTTCATGCTTGAACGATTGATATTGAGTTTGCTTTCTTTATGCAAACTGCATACACTTTCTTAGATGACTAAAATGTAAAGAGTAATACTCACTTGATGAGGATTTCAAGCTGCTACAAAGTGCTAAAAGCCCTTTTACTTGACTATATTAGAGGTTTCCAGGAATGAACTGCTACAAGTCTTCAAATAGACTTTCTCCTTATACTGATATAAATTGCTTCTTCTCAATAGTTACCACAATATTATTTGGAATAACCACTGGAATTTCATTTGATTCTTTGGGTCGACTATTATGAAACCATGGTGACTTGGCCTCCCTTTATATGCATAGATCTGCATTATTCTCGACTTCTACACCAATGTACATGACTAGTATGGAACAACAAATTTCACTTTAGGAATGGTGACTATAACTTGGTGATATATCAATTTAGTAAATTTGGTCTTGATTCATATTTAATATTGAAAGCTTCTTCCATGTACTAGTACAATATATTGGATACTTCTTTTATCACAACTTGTGGTAAACTTTTTTTCTACTTCATAGGATTCGATTCTTTTATATACATATGCACAAGTTCTTATAGGTTTCGTTAATAAAATTTATACTTGAATAATCCTTTCTTATATTTTTACTAATCAAGATTGGACTACATATATACATATACTCAGGATTTTTTGTTCCTTCCATAAGTCTCAGCGCTTTCAAGAATCATTGTAGTCTTGGTAGAAGGGTTTCCAAAATAGGCCTCATAGATTGGTATTGTTTCCTTTTAGGTAGAGATGTTAAGACTTTTCAAGATGCATTGAGATTGTATTCAATCACCCATACATGTGCACAGTAACCTGAAAAAGTACAAATTTCTGAGGAGACATAAAGAATTTAGGTTCCTAAATGGATACTACAGACCTTAAGGAATATGCTCAGGATTTCGGTCTTTACATCAATGCATTTGACCTTCAATAGACTATTATACTAGTCTTTTGGTGATCCATAACAAGGCTTATGAGTCTCTCAAAAACCTTCGATATTTTCTCCACAAATACGTGGTCTTAACACAGTGACTTGATGTGCCTAGAATTTTAATTTGATGTTTCTAGGAGCTCGGTCTTAGGTATTTAGGTTCTCCTTGATGGCTTGAAGATTTTTTTGACCTTCTTCTTGCCCTTACACAAGTGAACCAAGCTTTGCAACCATGTTTATAAATTAAGGGCAGTAATGTTTAGTTTGATTTCTCCATTAGTTGATAATTTCTTGTGATTAATTATATTTCTTCTCCTTTTTTGTTACATTAGTGTCATTAATACAATTCCCAAAAACACAAAAACACAAAAGAACACAAGATATAGGTGCACAGCCAGGGAAAAACCCCTACATAGGGGAAAACCCAGTCAAGAACTCTTCCTTCTATAGATTCAAATCATAGTGAGACATTCCTAACCTTAGACCAGAGACATAGAATCATTCCTTCCACCAAGCCAACCCTTACCAAAAATAGTCAAACATATTCTTATATTTTGCTTCTCTACAACTTGTGCAACTTTCAATCTCCCCCCCCTATAATTTGCTTCAGGATCATAAGTGAAACATAAATACTTTGGTTCCATAACTGGACAAACTAATTCACTCTTCCCTTTTGACTATCATTTCTATGATCTTCGCATCACTTTATTCCTCTGTTCTTCACTACGGATCTGCCTACATCCACCTCTATAATGGGTCGAATATACACCTATATATAGTTTTTGGAGTGTCCTTTAATAGGCCGACATGAGTAGTTTGTAGGAGCCAACTTGTCAACGTTTTTTGAGGCCGACTTGTTCACCTTTTGTCAATTTTTTGGAGACCTACTTGAAGGATATGTGGTTTTCATTGTATGAGAAGGAGTTGACTTGATGGAGGGGACTCATTGACAAAAAATAATTTTCCATTCTTATGACTTTGACTTAATAAGAGAAATACTAAAGCACACAATGGGTGCTATGACCTATGAACCATTGGCCCAAGCATGAAACCCATGCTTTAATAAGTCAATTAAATTAATAATAAAAGTATATTTTGACAAATATATTACATCATGACTCAAGTACAATAAGGAAGATCTCCATTAGTTACATTCTTCAACACTCCCTCTTAACTAGGGAGGTATTCATAATTACATGTATATAGAGGTACATGGAAGATATCAAAATGTACTACGAAGAGTTATAACATGCTTAGTGTTGCAGACTAGATACTTGACTAGGGTAATCTATCCGGGTGGGATTAAGATGGAATCAAGGTTTTAGCCTTTCTATGTACTAGCAGGCTTACTCACTAACCATCAACCCAGGGATATAGGTGTGTATCCAAGGTCAAATCTAAAATACCAATGCCACCCTCCCTCTTCGGGATCTAGACATCAACACATAGGTGTAGGTTTTAGACCTCTACAAAAATTACCTGTAGAGGAATTCTAAAAAATAGAAAATAAACAATGACGAGAATATAAAACAAACACACAAATATTTTTCCCCTGAATCCCAAAACCGGAACTACAATATTAATTTTTCATTATGTTCCTTTCAATGTTACAATACATATATATACATGTCGAATCATTCATAAACCCCAATCCATTAACCATGGATTAGAACATAATTGTAGTTCCTTTAACCAAATCTACAAAATACCATGGGCAGAAAACCATTTGTAGGTTTTAACCCTGTATAGAAATTACCTGCATACAAATTCTAAGACACAGAAAATAAACAATGCGAGAGCATAACACATATACACAGAGATTTTCCCCTAGATCCCAAAACCGAGACTACTAGCTTGATTTTTCATTATGTTCCTTTCAATGTTACAATACATATTTATACATGTTGAAGCATCCAATACCATGGACCGAAAACCATAGCATCCAAAACCATGTGTGAAAAATCATGCACAAAACCATAGGTAGGTCCACCCAACCTAATATAGGGTCCAAAAACAAAATTTTCTGGGATGCTACCCTGGACCCCATAGAGTGGGGTTACATGCACCCCTCAAACGCCCTGTGACTCCCCCCCGCTACACAATCGGTGAAACAAAGGGGGGGCTCCACCCCACTTCTAACCCCCTGGTTAATTATGTGAGCTAATCATGGAAATAAGATAACACAACCCAACATTCTCCCACTTGTTGTTTTCTTTCCACAGGGGGTCACAAGAGAGCTTAGTCATTTATCTAGCCCTGCAACGCCCATTGTTTCTCTACACCAAGAGAACGTCTCAGAGCTCACAGATTTTGTCAATGCATCTGCAGTATTCTTCAAAGTGTCCACCTTTACCAGCAACACCTTTTTGTCTTCTATCATATCCCTCACAAAGTGATACTGAACATCAATGTGCTTTGTCTAATGATATGCAGGGTTCTTTGCCAAGAAAATTGCACTTTGGCTGTCATAGTCTATCCTTATAGCTCCCTGTACTAACCCCATACTTGAACATAATCTATGCAACCAAAAGTGCTTCCTTGCTTGCATGAGTGGCTGCCATGTATTCTGCCTCTGTAGTTGATAGTGCCACTACAGATTGTTTCTTACTCATCCAACTGACTGCACCTCCAATTAGGTTA
>APFE030027822.1:21925-86021 GCA_000404065.3 Pinus taeda | reverse complement strand
ATCACCATTCTGGTTGTCCATATTTTTCTGTCTCATCTCCTCCGTAAGCAAGGCTGAGACTATTTCATCAAACTGCAATGCAGTTGCATTGCTACCTATTGCAATAACCAGACTATCCCACAAATCTGGTAGAGAACACAACAAACTGATGCACTTATTTTCATCTAAAATTTTAATTTCAACAGATGATAACTGACTTACCACAGTATTAAATGCATTTAGATGCTCTGTCACCGAGTCTCCATCTTTCATCCTCAGGTTATACAGCTTTTTCCGCAGGAACAGTTTATTCACCAACGACTTCGATTGGTACAAAGTCCCTAACTTGTCCCACAAAGCCTTTGCCGTAGCTTCCCCTGATACATTCAGCAATACTGAATCTAAGACACACAATCGTATTGTGCTCTTTGCCTTCCAATCCAACTTCTTCCATTATTCATCGATCACTCCCGTTGATTTAGTACCCGGATCTACCGCGATCCACTAATCTTGATCCACCATCAGATCCTCCATCTTGAGTTTCCACAACTCAAAACTCTAACCATTGAACTTCTCAATCTCTATCTTTCCGCTGCTCGCCATCTTCTTTCACCACCAGAATCGATCTCGCAGATCTCCCACTGAACAGGGTCTACCACAGGCCCAAGCGAAACCCCTCAGCAACAAAGCCGTCCCCTTGAAGCCAAAACATCTCTGATACCAAATGTAGGTTTTAACCCCGTACAGAAATTACCTGCATACGAATTCTAAATCACAGAAAAATAAACAATGTGAGAGCATAACACATAAAAACACATATGCACAGATATTTCCCCTGGATCACAAAAGTGGGACTACCAGCTTGATTTTTCATTATATTCCTTTCAATGTTACTATACATATTTATACATGCCGAAGCATGCAATACCATGGACCGAAAAACCATCACGTCCAATACCATGGACCAAAAAACCATTGCATCCAATACCATGGACCGAAAACCATCGCGTCCAAAAGACATGTGTGGCAACCTAACATAGGGTCCAAACCCCCTATTAACTATGTGGAAAGAATATAACATAACCCAACATAGTTCAACTAGTTGAATTATCTATGTGACTAGTTCCTTGTGAACTATGGTGAGGCATAGGGGCAAGGAAAAACATTCCACTACATTTGGATCTTGTTGTCGATTGTGTTGGTGGCATGGGATCTGCTAGAAGACAACCGGTTCCCTTCAGTCATGCCACACCTTCTAGAGGTGCGTAAATGAAAGAAAGACCTTTTGGATCTTGATGGATATGAGTATCCGGATGGGGATCAATCGCAAGCTGTGGTTGTTGCCCATAGTATATGCTAGTTTGTAGAGCTTTGAAAAGTTCAAAGCGGATTTCCACCATGTCTTTATCATGGCACGAAAGGACCCTACAAAGACATGGCATAACTTACCATATCTGGTGACTGATGACATTATCTTTGTAGTCCTCGAGTCTTGGCCACCAGATTGGCGGGCTGCAACAGGATCCGCAGTGGAAAGGGACAAGTCTGCCATGCAGTGTAAGAAGGAAGAAACAAAACTCTGAATGGAACAGATGGCTAAAAATTGCAGGAAAGAGGAAGTGGTAGCTAAGGCCTAGGAAGCGTACGATGTCGTGAAATTGGCTGAATAACGAAGGACAGGAGGAGAAGAGCGTGAAGGATAGAAGCTGCCTTCACTCAAGACTGATGTAGGAATAGAGGAGCCAATGGAACGAGGTGGTGCGGACCCGCAGATGACGTCAACCCAACTCAAGCATGAATGCTTGCAAGAGAAGGCAGTCTGACGAAAGAAAACCAAGGCGTCAAAGACATACTTTAACCCAACCATCCTCACTGAGGGGGATTTACGCGATATTGGAGAAATGGTGAGGGATGTCACCATGGAGGCCCTCCAATAGTTCGAAGAGTAGCATAAATTGGTATTAGGGGCTCTTCAGGCAGAGCTACAGGAGTTTTAGGCTCACACTCCATAAGATAGCACAGTGTCCACCAGCCTCATGATCGGCACTTCAACTACCACAAAGATGTTGCCCACAAGGGTGACCAACGTGATAGTGTTACCAGATGGGGCACTTACTACAAAAAATGATGCCAACAAGCCCACGGTCAACATCTTGAAAGTGGTGGGATTGAATATAGCCAAGTTGCTTTGAGGGACATTCCACCTCTTGCAGGATGTAGACACTGTGGAACTTAGGGCCCAAGAGAGTGTGCTTTCCAAGTAATGAGTGAGCAGCGCATCAACATCGAGTAGTTGGGTCTACATCACAACGAGGCAATGGAACAAAATAAGCAGATCATGCACATTCTGGAGGAAGCCTGCTGAATGGTCCTAGAGTTGGACATTTAGGAAAAATAACTAAATGAGGTGTGCATTCGTAAGTTGGCCACAGGGGTGCGCAACGCTTAGACAAAGATGGCTAGGATTCAGTTGGAGCTGAACCTGCAGATCATAGAATTCTAGTTTAGGGCTTGGCATTCAACTCTGATGGAAGTAAGGGAACAACATGCGACCATTGTTACAACATCAATAGTGGCGGTTGATAGTGCAGTAGCAGTCTACATGTGACATTTTGGATAGTCATTTGTGGTCTTGACCAGCCTGCAGGAGGACCCGAATGTAGAGTGCTTGGAGACAGAGGCACATGAGATACAACAATGATATAACAAGGTCAAAGGGAATGTGCAGACAATCAGCCTCACACAGAAGCTTGCATGGATGCAGGAGGCAAAGGAACTTAAGGAATAAGTGGACGTTACTCGGCACAAAGAAGTAGTCCTAAAAGTGCAGCTACAACCATGCATAGACAAGGCATATGATCACAAATTCCATTGAAGGAAAGCTCATGAGATTGCAGGCAACTCAACAGAAGATTCAGGGTAGCATTTCAGTGATAGTCACCGAGCAACGAGTGGAAGATGTCTAGTAGGTGGCAGCTTAGTTCACTGCCAATGTTTCGGTCATCCAAACAGAGCTAAGAGGTCTTCAAGCTAAGGTCTATGTGCTTGTAGAGTGACTCGAGGGCAAGTCATGATGTTTGTGTTGGGGTCTTGTTGGGTGTTGGATCCCCCAATGGTATTTTTAGGGCTAAAAGCCCATATTTTGGTCAGATTTTGTAATCCAAGTGTAAAGACTCTGCATTTTGTGGTCGAGGAGTGCACACATGTTAAAGTGTCACAGGGTTGTCTTCCCTTATTTTGGAAATGTAATGTCGGTTGTAAGAGATCTACACATTGTCTGCGTACCATGGGATTGTATAAAAAGAGCTAAGCTCTAAGTAGTTAGTGGCATCAACATGTATGAGAGATAGCTCTGAAGTAGAATTCTAAGCTTGGGTTGTAGCATAGATAGAGGCTCTACAGCTCAGTGCGCAAAGGCCTAGAAGTCCGCAGTTGAGTGCGTGGACCCCTACAGCTGGGTGTGGAGGGCGGGTCAATTCTGTAATCATCCAGAGTTATCAATAAAGAGAAGTATTCTACAATTTCTATGTCTTTATTTCCTGTTTATGAATCTTTTTACGTTGGGTATGAATTTCACTTATAATGCTTGTATGATGTGCAAATGTATGTATATGTGTTGGTTAAGTGAACACAAGTAAGAACATCTATTTACGTGAATCTAACTAAGATTGGTTAAGAAGATAAGTAAAACACTTAGCCTAGTTTCGAAGATATTGCAGTGCACTACAATAGCAATGTGAAAGTCCCCGAGGTACACGATAGGGTTGCGCGAAAACTAATTGTACCCTTTCGCGAAGATACCAGAGGGTGGAAAAGAGGGATAAGAAAATTGCACGAAGGTAGGTATAGCCAGAATAAACAGACATCACATCCACCTCAAGGGTGTGAAACTTGGTTTCAGCATCCCCCCATACATCTTCGAGTGAGACTTGAGTCTGCGTTCAACGGGTTAATGCTGAGAGGGCCAGTAGTGCATAGATTTGTTTGGCTAACTAACGTTGAACCTGGGTCAAGCCCCCTCAAGCCAACAAGGCTTGCCAAGTTACATACAGTGAATCCTTCCTGTGGATTTTCGAGACAATATGATCAAGACGCCTTCTACTATGATCCTTCTTGCATTTGTAACACATTTCCTCCACTCTGCCATATCTTGAACTTCTATTGTTGGAGGTTTAGGAATATCTTTGTTTATGAATTCCTCCAGCTCGTTGTCTTCCAGTACTACTTCCATCCCATCCTTCCAAGAAATATAGTTCAAGCTACCCTCATGTGTGTATTTGCATCTCATTCTGTAGAATGACATCCTTCTCTCTCTAAATAATGATCCTACAAATTTTGTTTCACCTGCAAAAGAAAAACTAGTATTCTCCTATTCTAGTGTCATTTCTTCTCTAATACCATGTAGAGATTCCTTGTCTATTCAAACTACTTATGTAATAAGCTAAAACAAAATATATGAATCTACTCTACTCATCAATAGAAATAATTAATTGATTGAGAAATCACGAAGCATACAAGAGGTGTAATTAAATAAACACATTCCACAATGATTTGTTGGGGGAAACCATAGCTAAAAACCCCTGCTATATGTATATTGCATTAGTCAGAAAATATGAGAATATTACGATGCTTTGCTCAAGCGTGATAAAACTCTCCACTATATATATATATATCTGTCTCAAAATTGCCTATAAAATCATAGGCTAATACTTAACCAAATTTTGGCTTTCGCAAGAACTTTTTCTTTGTGCTGCTTCCTTGGGAATCAGCTCCCTATTAATTAGGGAAATTCCTCAATACAGATTTTGTAATCCTTATAGGCCTTCCTATGGTTTCATGCATCGATTGTACAATTCATATGATTATGCAACATATAGGACACTTCTCTTGAAATCCAATCTCAGTTCTGTAACTCTCATATCTGACATGCATGACTTATTTATGAGTGAATCATCAGTTAACTAGTTGAACACATGAAGCAACACCCCAATGTCTCACCTACTACTAGCTCGTCTGTTAGTTGGAATGAGTTTAACTGGAATTAACTAAGTTAAGTTGAATTAATTAATTACAACTTGAAATAAACTCAACTAGGGCTCCTATAAACTAGGAGACACTCTATACAACTCAAGTTAGACCCTCAACTCGAATTAACTGAGCTAGCTAAGTCAAACTAACTTACTTAACTTGTACAAGGTCTCTTTTGATGTGGAATTACAATTTTATTGCTAATTTAATTCAAAGATAATTTATTTAGGAATTCATTGCTAAATTTTGAACACCCCCTCTTATGAGTAATTGGATTCACATCTACCTCGATCCATCACCTTTGGAATGTACACAAGAAAAAATTGGCATTGTTGTTGTTGGTACTACAACATATATAATTGAAAAGTATCCAACACAAAATAAAAAATAATCACTGAATCAATCTACAATATCTACTGGGAAAATTATGTTGTTCTTGACTCTACTACTGATCTTTCCTGCACTTCTTTCAACACTACTATGCACTCCTTAGTATCAGACTGAAATTGATCCTCCTACTACTAAATTTTGTGAGCCCTCATAGTAAGGTAGTGATCCATGATACAAAAACACCTAAACGGGCCCTACCCAAATTTCTGCAACTCTTCGAACTGTTGCTTAACATCTCTCTACCTCACACATAGAGGAATGGTTGCATGTGCTCCCTCTTCCCACCTAGATTGGAATTTTCCCCTACTAGAGGTCTATGCTTGAGTAGATGTTTCCAATCTATCTCCTCTCTACTTTTCTAATTGTGGTTGCTCCACAACTTGTGGAGGCTCCGTTTAAGGATCCCTTTTGAGAGTAAATTATGCTCACTCTCAACCACAAAGACCATATTTGATTGTGTTGTTTCCTTGCAAATTATCACCCTATTAATTAGGTAACTTCCTCAATATGAATTGTGCAATCATCATAGGCTTTCCTCTGTCTGCATGCACAACTTGTGACAATTTAGATGATTATACAACTAATAGAACACTTCCCTTGAACTCTAATCTCAACTGTGTAACTCTCGTATAGGAGATTCATGATTTATTTATCGGTCATAAGTTAAATGGTTGAACACATCAAGCAACACCCCATTGTCTAACCTCCTACTAGTTCCTCCATCGGTTGGAACTATTCTAACTCACTTTAACTTAATTAAATTGAATGAATTAATTACAACTCAAAATAAAGTCAACCATAGTTCCTCAAGTTAGAACCTCAAATCAAATTAACTGAGCCAGCTAAGTCAAACCAACTTAGTTAGCTCATATAAGTTATCTTATCATTTGTAATTACTATTTTATTCCTAATTTAATTGAAGGACAAAATTTATTTGGGAATTTCTTACTGCATTTTCAACACTCCCTCACAATAAGAAAGGTATTCACATCTACCCTGATTTATCCCCTTTGGAATGTATTGCAAGAAACACTTATCACTATTATTGTTGCTAGTGAAACATCTACAATTGATAAGCATCCGAGAAAATAAAAAATAATCACTAAATTAATCTACAATTGTCTACTGGGAAAATTGTGTTGTTGTTGTCTTCACCACTATTCCTTCCTACTATGTTTTGAGCACTACTCTTCACTCCTCAATATTTTACTTGCATTGATCTTCCTGCTACTGAATATTGTTGGCCCTCATAGTAAGGTAATGATCCATGAGACAAGAACACCTCAATGGACCTTTCCCATATTCATGCAACTCTTGGGAAAATTTCTTCACACCGCAACACCTCAAACCTGTAAGTATGGCTGCATGTGCTCCATCTTCCCACTTAGCTTTAGATTTCCCTCTACTTCAAGTCCTTTCTTGAGTGGATATTTCCACTATGTCCTCTCTTTACTTCTCCAATTATGATTACTACAAAACTTGTGAAGGTTTCTTATGAGGATCCATTTTGAGATTTAACTTATGGTCCCTCTCAAACACTAAGTCTCTAAAATTTTTTATCCTCAATTATTTTCATTCATCTTTGATGTCAAGTGTATACAGATTCTTGACTCGCACACTGATCTTCTTCACATGTCTCATGGTGATGTGTAGCCACGATCTTCCAATATCATGACAGAAACATGATTATTCTTTAGACCTAGTACAAACATCACATCCTTGAGTCTGAGATGGGATCCCTACTCCATATGAAAAGTAACTATACCGATAATGGTCACGTTATACCTCCCGTCATCTCCAAACTTAGTGTTATGCTTGACATCTTTCTCCTCCAAGTCACCAAAGAGATCTGTGTTCCCCATGATATGGAATGAGGCACCATTGTCTAGATACCACATACATTCCATTAATTTTGTTTACATGCACGCAATGGAGTAAAATAAAGCTTGAATTATGAAGCTAGAGCTTCACATAATGCTACTACTGTAGGTTCCTTCTTTCTTTCCTTATGTTGACATTTTCATGGCATAGTGCCTGAATTCATTAAAGTGAAAGCACTTGATGTTGGGCAATTATTTATTATTTCCCTTCTTGCGTTGGGATATATTTCCCTTGGATTTATTTCCTTTTTTGGCTAATACAATGTCCTCTTCCATTTGTTTGGATGAGGTACTATATCGGTTATTGCGCCTTATCTCTTCTTCCACCAAGTGAGACAGTTAATTCTCCCACTTTGGTAGATGCTCCCTCCCATTTACCAAATCCTTGTAGTTGTGCCTGAAAGAAGTGATAGACCCCATAATTGTAGCCAAAAAACCATCTTTTGACCTTGATCGGTCTCTATCTCAATCACGAATTTACTGTAGCCTTTTCTACATAACATTGCATTTTCATCCTTGTACCCTCAAAAAATAACTACATGTATTAATGATGCAAAGGAAGGATCGAAGATGAAAGTCGAAAACTAAAGGATTGGAGTCCCCATTCCATCATTAATAAAGGGTACTAAATTAAGAAATCTTGAGAACTCCTAGAAGCACTAGGTTGAACAAATCATCTTTAGAAAAGATCATGCCAATGCTCTCAATCTCATCCCGACATTGGGTGAACCTACTCAAGTATTGTGGTATTAGGTCCCTATTTTCCTATGGTCACTATTGTTCTTAAATAGGTTTGTCAAGAATTTTCATAATTTATATGTTATATCCTTCCCATGGAGGTTCTAGGCAATATGATCTCAAACTCTTTCTAGTATGATCCTTCTCACCTTTTCAACACATTTATTCTACTCTATCAGATATTGAGCATCTGTTGTTGGAGGCTTAGGAATATCTTTGTCTATGAATTCCCTTAGCTTGTTGTCTTCAACAGTTCCTCCATCATGTCCTTCCATGAAATATAGTTTGAATTTACATAACAACATCATGTTGATGCTAAAAAATAATTCTACAAGTTTTATTTCATCTTGAAAAGACAAACTCATATTATCCTAATCTAGTATGATTTCTACTCTAATACCATGTATAAATTCCTTGTAGATTTAAACTTCTTATGTAATATGCTAAAACAAAACACTTGAATCTACTCTCCTCATTATCAAAAAAAATTAATTGATCGATAAATCACAAAATATACAAGAGGAAGAATTCAATCAATAGACTACACAATGATTTCCTTGGGGAAGACACAACTAAAAACCTCTGCTATATGTTTATTGCATTATCACAAAATATGAGAAGATTACAATATGTTTCTCAATCCTAAGCAACCTTTTGCACTATGTCTGCTTTCCCAAGTCCCTATTTCTACGTGTTGTTTCCTTGGAAATTATCCCCTTATTAATTGGGTAAATTCCTCAATATGAACTGTGCAATCCTCATAGGCATTCCTATGTCTGCATGCACAACTTGTAACTATTTAGATGATTATACAATTGATAATACACTTCCCTTGAAATCCAATCTCAATTGAGTAACTCTTAGCTCTGACATGCATGAGTTATTTATGAGTGAATCATCAGTTAAATGGTTGAACACATCAAACAACACTCCACTATCTAACCTCCTACTAGTTCCCCCATCAGTTGGAACTAGTTTAACTAACTTTAACTCAGTTAAACTGAATTAATTAATTACAACTCAAATAAGCTCAATCAAGGCTCCTATAAAGTAGGAGACACTCTTAATGACCCAAGTAGACCCTCAACCGGAATTAACTAGGCCATTAAGTCAAAATGATATTTTTTAACTTGTACAAGTTGTCTTGCGATGTGGAATTGCAATTTTATTTATAATTTAATTCAAGGACATAATCAATTTAGGAATTTCTTGCTGCATTTTCAATAGTATTAGGAAAAAAAATTAAAACTTATGATTTCATCATGAAATATCATAAGAAGATACTAATATCATGCACTTGATAAAGAATTTAAATAAAATTTTAAATGCGCATATAGTTTAAGGGTCATAATCTATAATTTTTAGAGTACTTGTCTAGAGAAAACTATTGATTGGTATCAAACCTCTACCTAATGCAATCAAAATTTTGTCACAGCATGGATGTCAACATGCATTGGTGTCATGTGCCATCCTCTCATCACCGCCTAACTTTCCATAACCTTGGCTCCTCAAGACTACATGTAATAATTTCATTGGCTTCCAAATAAAGTTGTTAACTTGCTCCTCATTACATAATTACCATTGCCCACTATTAGTCATTTGAATCATATTATGATTATAGACTACTTGGATGCTTTATGTATGCACATCCATTATTGTACGTGCCTAGAATAATCTCATCCACTTAGGAAATATCAAACAAGAAAAATCTAGGTTAGGAGGTTCCGCCCTCATGTTTATGGTTACATCACTCATTCACAAAATTTTGTATTTCTATTATGCTACTCCAAGAAATATGGCGAACATCCTTCCTATTTGTCTTACTGCATCCACTCCAACAAATATTGAAGTCAAAACTAGTCAAAACTTTCTCGACACTTTACGTATTTTTTCTGTGAGGATGTTTTAGGATATGAAAGTTTAAAGAAAGCTTCAACAAATCTAAAAAAATATCCTATAATCCCCATAAAGGGTTTAATATATTCGACATCTTTCGAGATATGACAATTAATGATTATTTGTATCTTTTCATGATCTACTGCAATTCCTTCTTTGGAAATTTCATGTCCCCAAATTTGAAACTGATCCTAATAGAACTCAGACTTTCTAAATTTGGCACAAAGTTGATTTTACTCAGTGTTTGCAACCCTATTATTAACTAGTTGTCATGTTTTTCTAGCGTATTGTACTAAACCAAAATATCATCAATGAAAGTCAGTACAACTTATCAAATTATTTGTTGAAGCACTATTCCTCAAACACATAAATGTGGCTCAAGTGTTTGTGAATTTACAAGGAAAAATAATAAACTCATAATAGCCTTTATTGTTCTATAGAAATTTTTGTATATCGTCATATTGAATATTTATTTGATGGTAACTAGATATCATTGCTATTTTAGAAAATTTGGCCACTCCTCTCACTTAATTAAATGGACCATCCATCAATTTTTTTAGTTGTCTATAATCAATAAACATTATATAAGTATCATCTTTCTTTCTTAAAAAAAGTATTGATTCTCCACAGGCTGAGACACTTTGGCTAATATATCCCTTCTCTAATAGTTCATAAAGTTTCACTTTTAGTTTCGTCAACTCTTATGCACTCATTCTGTACGGTTCCCTTGACACTTGTGCTGCACTAGGTCTTAGATCAATGGTAAAATAGATACATATTTAGGTTGATAAATAATGAATTTCATTCATTAAAACATCCTCAAAATCCTACACCATCATAAATTCATCCACAATATTTGCTTCTTCTCCTCATAAAAATCTTTCATTTGTATTGTCGATAATTTACAACCAAGTTGGTAATATTCTTTTTTGTATGTGTTTCTACTATACGAGCTAAGTATTGTTAATTTTTCTTCCCATCGTTAGTACTCAAATTCATGTCGTCATCAGTGTAATTTTTATTTTTAGAGTTTCAGTATTCTTTACTCACTTTGTTTTCAGGACTTATCTTTCTCTTGGTCATGAAATATTTTGATATTCTATCCCAACCTAATAATACCCTAATGTTTTTGAAAAAAGCAATTAAACTGGTAATTCTTCAGTAACATACATTTACTTATTTTTTGATGTCGCTTTTTGTTTCAACATGTCACTAGCCATGCTATAAACCATAATTTTTATCTTATTCATGTATGGGATATACAAGGGAGTCCCCATCACACAATCACATATTCTAAAACTTAAGAATTTTAAGCTATAAGAAATTAATCTTGGTGATTCGTTAATCAAGGAGGTGAAAAATATTTCCCTTAGAATTCTCAAAAGTTGTATAATACCATAAAAATCTCACTACACAAAAAACATTACATCCTTGAAAATTATTTTAGTTAGAATATGTTTTTATTACAACACATTATTATTATCATAATTCTAAAAGGAGGAACATTTTCAACACTTTACTCTCTTACACAAATATGTCTTTTCTTCTTATTTTACTAGGATTTTGAACTATAATTTTTTCACTTAGATTGTTGGTAACATATATTATATTTTTCTATAGTTTCATCCATAATATTGGGATTATTGTACTCAATATTTTGGTTTTTTCTGATCACGAATGCAGTGCATATCACAAGAGACAAGGAAATTTATCGATTAGTTAAACCATGGTAACTTGACCAACCTTTAATTCATACAATTCTTTAAAGTTGTCATCAAAATATCTTTCCGCCATATATTTTTCTTTGAAATATTTCCAAGAATATTCGTAACTGATAGTTTTACTCTCCATATTATGGCCATTCCTAATCTCTTCCCACAACATGGATGCATACCTTAGAGCTGGGAAGTTCCCAATCAAGCTTCTAGAGTGTTAGGATACTCATACACCTGAAAATAATTATTTATATTTTATAGGCATGCCTTAGTTTCCTTCTCTTATTCACCAATATATGGGACTTCTAATCCTTTTAAAATCTCCCTACATTTCCATCATTTTTTTTCACTTGATTAGGTACTGTGAGGGGGAATTTTGACTTAATTTTGTTCATTTTCTAGTTCATTTTTATGTCTAATGTCCTTATTCTCATCCATTCCCTCTTGATTTTTCCTTTTTTTAAGACTTATCCTGTTAGCACCAACAAATAATCTCCTATCCATTTCTTACTAGGTGGATCGAAACACACTATGTAGGATTAATTTTACAATGTTAAAACCAATTCCACCATGAGAAATAATTTAGTAAACCATTTTTCCTAAATTGTTTCTCATTAAAATCCAGCAAACCCATGAGAATAATTCAATAAATAAATCATTGTTTATTTAATTTTCAATAGAAATAATTATTAAATCATCATTTGATCATTATTTCTTAGTTAATTTTGAATTAATCACCTTGGAAATATAAAATATATAACTATTTATTTAATATTCTTCATTTATTCCATATTTTACTTATGAGATAATTATTAAACCACTATTTAATAATTATTTATTTCTTAGTTCTCACAAACTAATTGATAAATCATATTTATTTATTAATTACTTCAACCACTTTCTAATTAAAAATATTTGACCATTTTGAATATTTTTTCCCTCTCCACAAAATATAACGAAGTATTCCCAACGGCTAGATTTTGATTTGGTCAATAATATTTTATTATTTACTAATTCTTGATTTAACTCAATACTTTATTATAAATAGAGTTTTTTCCCATTCATTCTTTACGACGATCATTATCATTGTTACCATTTTAATCTTATGACATTTGAGCTCACACTTGAGTTTCACGTTTCTTTTTGGTTTTGTGCATATTTAGAGAGAAATAGCTTGCTAAAGCACAAGGAAATCAAAAGGACCCACCCCACAGAGGGGGATCTACAAGCCCATGTTGTAAATATTCCTCACCATGTATTTTAATAAAATCACTCTCCATTTGAAATCTTACATTGCATACTATATTATTTATTTCTTGTTTTTATATGTTTTATGTTGCATATAATGTTTCTGTTGTAGGGTTTTCTTATTTTTTCATTGCAGATCTGAAGTATAAAGAACCATATTTTGCTGTTAGTGTCAGTTGTCACAATTTACTTAAGTGAAACATTCTTGGTACTCTTGCTAATAATTTTCATACTAACACATCCCTATCATCCCCATCTACAATCCATTTTACTATTTTCAAATCTGGTTTTTTAGTTAAATATTTAATTAGTCTTTCTTACTTAACACTATATTTCAAGAACATTGTGTTATTTGTTTTAATATAGTTAATTCTAGTTTTACACCTTTCATAATATCTAAGAGTTCCACTATTTGTGGTGCTACTTCACCTCCTATCTGCACACATATTTGTTAATCTCCATAAGGAAATATTGGAAATGGTTATTCCATAATTATTTTTTACTAAGACCTTACCGTGTGAAACAAAAAATTTACTCGTTAAATTCTAGGCGTGATTTGGCTCATAAGCCTCCATGTTGTAATCTAGAGCTCAACCAACATGTAATGAACCTCAAATTCACACCATTTTTTGTGTTATTTTACACTCTTACTTGGTTTATTATTTTTTTAAATCAATATAATGATTTTGTGGGATTAAACATTTTAGTGTTTTATACATAGTTGGATCTATAACATGCTTTGTTACCCTATTTTCATAATTCTACTTCATGGTCAATTTCACACCTTATCTGAGAAGGATTTTCTTCCAAATTCCTTGTTCTTAATACTGCTAAGTACCATAATCATATCTTGTAAAGGTATATTTTTTATACAAAGGGGATAGATTGAATTCTTAAACTTGGATGTCAAAATCAACCATATTTACGGACCTAACCACCATGCCATTCATATGTTAGTTCTTAGTCCCTGTACCACATGCAGTAATGATCCCTAGTATTGGAAAAATAATAATGAACTCCTAAGGCTAATGGATTTAATTATAAAACTAAGATTCATACATACCTAAGAGGGGCCAACACTATATGTGCAACAAAAACCTTCATTTTCCTACTCTCACTCCCTTTGATGTAAGTGAAATAAGACAACAAAACAACTTCAAATGAAAAAAGATCTAAGTAAGCCATGAATCCTAAGTTGCAAAAGGTAAATAACAATAAGAAAACATTCAAATTTTGATAGAGAGTAAATGGAATTAAAGGAAAACTAGTATATTTTGCAGGAAAGGAAATTCCTAGATTACTTTTGCAAGCAGGAAATCACACATTTCTTCAAGTAAATTATGAAAAGGAAATCTAGATTATTTGCAAAAATCAACATTTGAGAAGCAATAATTGTAAGATATACATGGTGAAATAAAAACGCCTAATATCATTCAAATTTCCCTCAAAAAACTCATGGGCTATTTATCTAATTTTACCATGAATTTGGAATGAATAAGAGGTCAAAAACAAACTATTACCAGGTTCTACACGATTGCGACATGATTGCTATCTAGTCTATCCTAGGAGTTATTTTATTGAATGAAAAAGAAAATAAAATAAAAAAGAGATGGGACAAATTTTATTATTAGTTTGGATTTCCTAAGACTCTAATCCAAGTCGAATCAATCAAAAATACACTTGTTAACATGTACTAAAAATTAGCAGAAAATTACTACTCTAAAAACCAAAAATTTCATAACATTGAGCTAGTAAGTCAATCTAACTATCCAAATGCCTAAACTAATAAAAAAACGTGATAGGGGGTGAATTTTATTGTTAATATGGATTTTTTTAAGCTTCAATAAAAGTGAAATAAACTTGAAAGAATCTCATTAACATGTGCTAAAAGTCAACAAAAAATTATTACTATTTTGCTAAAAGATACTTCTAGAAATTTGAAAATTTTTAACTAGAAAACCAATCCATATGGATTAGTGATGAATATCAATTTGAATATTTGTCCTAAGGATGCATAATTCATGTAGCTATATAAACGACCCAAAAAAATATGCATTTCAATAATATAACCAATCTAACCTATAACAAATGAACCATTAATGTTAACTATAGAAATAGGAAAAACAACAATAGGAAATGAAAGTTAACAAAACACTCAAAGAAGATAATGAAATTGCACAATAGGGATTTGGGGCTCCTGGGATGGAAAAACCGAAGGATACTAAGATTAATTTGAAGGAAGCCAAGACTTAGAAACTGAAAATGTCACCAAACCTCATTACTATAGCTAATCCATGTACATCTATGATGGAATAAAAGTAGACTTTCCAAATCACAAACGTTTTCCACAAGAAGGTTAATAGATACATGAACCTATAGGCTAATTTGATTGAGTACTTATACAAACTAATGAGGAAGAATACTCCCTGAAAGGAGGTATATTTCTCCTCCAAAATCTTGCAAAAAGTGGATTTGGTTCTTTAACAATAGGAATCTTCATTAAATGCAGAGCTTTGGCTTCTCCCGTATGTAACATGCCCCCTCTGATATTTACCCTCTTGTACAAGAACATCGGGTAAATTTGAAGAAAGGTGGAGTTATGACATGAACTTGCCTCGTAGAACTAATTAGGAATAGGGGCCTACACCTAATACTTATTGACTACAAAATTCCATCGAACAAGGAGAACAAATCACCTAAGAGATTAAGAAAGACCCTAGATGGTCAATCCCTGAGCTGCAACCTTGTTTAACTCACCAAGAGCCCCAACTACATGCATTAAAAAGCCTATGCATTAAGGGACTTTTGAGGTCTAAAATGGGCCTCCTAATGAATCTATAAAATAATAGTGGAAATAATAAAATAATATTATATTACATCTTCAAATTTTAGAGGGAAAAATGAAAAATTATTTTTTCAATTTGTACTTTCAACTTATCTCCCCATTGGTTTCCTCAAATTTCAAGTTGAAACACTTGTTGGATGCATAATTTAATTCCTCATCCAAGGAGTACCAATGTTGCATACTTTTGATGGAGCCTACTACACGAAAAATGAGAAATACATAAAAAAAACGTGATTGCAATCACGTTTTCTCATGTATTTCTCATTTTTCGTGTAGCAAGGCTCATCCAAAGTATCCAACATGGGTACTCCTTGGATCAAGAATTAAATTTTTCACCCAATGAGTACTCTCACTCAAAATGTAAGCACAAACATAGAGATATAAGTTGAAAATATGAGTTCAAAAAGTAGTTTTATTATTTTATTATTTTTTAATATTTTTACTTTTTTACTCCAAAAATGGTGAATCATCCCCCATGGCTGACATCGTCATCTGGAATCCTATTGGCTGTTATAAAGTTTATTTTAGTTGTACATTTTTCTTTTGAGGACCATTTTAGACCTCAAAAATACCCTAATGTGTAGTAATAGCCCAAAATATCCAATTCATATTGTGCAGTCATAAGATTAGAGCCACCTTGCTAGGTCGACCTCCAGACCAATACCCAAAACTACCTGAAAATTCTCAGAATGATAAATGGAATAATAAAAAGGATAAACATAAAAACTTGAGTTAGAAAATTGACATAGTCAGACCAAAACATACTAGCCATTTCATCAGACACACCACAAACATGTAAGCTATAGGCCATGAATGCATATCTAAGTGTAAATATTTTTTCTTTCATTGTAAATCATTGCGAAGGTGTAATGACCTCTCAAGTAGCTACAATAACACTTTTTAGCGCATGAATTAATAAATGATTCATCAACTAATCAAAGAAGAGCAAGATCCATAGCTAGAACATGTTATAGAACCATTCTTATAACCATCATGTAATCAAAACATTAACCATGAAAAACAACGATCAAAGCATAACAAGAGCCATAGCTAGAACATGTTATAGAACCATGCTTATAAATAACATATAAATATAATATTAACCATGATAGAATAATGACCAAAGAAACACAATAAAAATTATAAATTGTCATAGAGTATAATAGAAAAATAACCCTTATTAACTTACGCAAATGACAACCAAACTAGGGACTTACACGAATCATCCAACCATAGAATCAGTTGAACCAAATATTTGTATCATCCAATAACCTTCATGTCATATTCCAAGCATGAATGTGGTTTCTCATGGGATAAACCAACACATAGTAAACCAAAGGATTCCAGTGGTTAAACCACCTCAACCCTCAAACTATCGCGATCTTGCCAAAAATAGTCAAGTGATCACAAACCAAAACAGGGTTGGATGCCTTAGAATTTTCTTACCATACCTTGAGGAAATTTCTTATCTCCACAAACTTGTCAAGGGATTTCTCAAGAAACAAATATGCACCCTGAACCCTTGGAAATTTTCCGGAGACCACCTCACTTGGTTCCAAAACGTTCTAGAAATCCAAAGCTCAACAAGGAATTAAACCCATCACATGAAGACTATCCAAGAAATGGAAAGGAAAGTTTGAAACCACTGTCACACCAAGGAAAACCCATTCCCATGAAAAAAAATGCGCCATATAAACAAATTCATGTACCATGGATTCACACGTCAACTAACAAATCACACATGCAACCTGTTACCTGTAAAATATTACTACTCACACTGTTTTTCCGACCTTCTGATTTCTTTCCCTTCTTGTCCATTCTTGCGTATCCAAGTGCTTGTTCTCTTTCCTTTTCTATAACTTTTCTAAAACTAGCAAAAATATGTCAACTAATTTTGATGTTCCTTTTTATCATTGATGTCTCCCTTTTTCTTAATTTTCATTCAATTTTCCTATAATTTCCATAGCATGAAAACATATGTCTCTTCACTTTTGTCTTCTCCTATTTTACTCTATTTATTATAAATAAATGTCAATCAATGCCTCTTTTCCTTTGGTAATTTAAATAGCCATTAATAAACGAAAAGTGAGCCCCAATGTGATTTTTTTTGCACCCTTCAGATTGAAATACATACATGGAAACTTAAATTAGGGCTATTACAAAACGATCCCCCTTAGGGGAACACCATCGTCAATGTTCTCTAACACCTATGACTATTAAACCATTGAAAACAAAACATACTGCCTATGGAGCTTTATAACCCACCTCGATGCAGTATTACGATAAAAAACTATTGAAAAGCATGACAAATATGAAAAACACACCAATTACTAAAGATTTATAATGAAACTGATTACGGAATTCACAATAAAAATCACATATAAAGAGGAACATTTTCCTCAGCCAACAAATAATCATATTCTCAAAGGAGCTTTATGAACCATCTCAATACAATATTTACAATAATATACACATATACACATACGCAAATTTGGTCTAACTAGAAAATGAAAGGATACAATTCCTACATTAGAAACAAGGGAATACATAGGCTATGCTACAAGAAATAAGGACATTGGTGAGGGGCGAAAAATGTGAACATAAAGTCATTGGTGACAGTCAAAAGATCATTCGTCACCAAAAATTGAACGTCACCAAAGGTGGCATCAGTAAGATTATATGTATTGTAGTGACATACAAATTTTATCACCAATAATGATTTATAATGACAGATAGAGTCTGTCACCATTTCATATGTGCAATGTTGACGAACCATAGCCTCGGTCACCAAAAATTGAATGTCACCAAAGGTGGCATTTCCAAAAGTATGGGTGTTGTAGTGAAATTCAATGTGCATCACGGATAATGATTTATAATGACAAGTAGCGACCGTCACCATTACATGTGAGAAATGGTGACAGACCATAGCCTCGGTCACCGAAAACTAAACGTCACAAAAGGTGGCATCACCAAAAGTATAGGTGTTATGGTGATATTCAAGGTCCGTCATGAATATTGATTATAATGATAAATAGTGACTGTAACCAATTCATATGAACAACAATGATTTATTGTGATGGATTTTTAATGGTCATCACTATTGGTGCATATATATGGTGGCGTTCATTGACCATCACCAAAAGCCGCATTTCCAGAAGTATAGGTGTTGTGGTGACATTCAAGGATCGTCACGAATAATGACTATAATGACGGACAACAATTCTCACCATTTCATATCAACAACAATGATTTATAGTTACAAACCTTTGGGGGTCGTCACTATTGATGTGTATATATGGTGGTGTTTGTTGACCATCACCCTTTCATATTTTTGGGGAGGGTAAAAAATATCACCAAAGCTCATTGGTGATGGTAAAAAGAGACTTTGTCACAAAAAATGATCATCATCATTCCATATGAATTTCAGGGCACGATGGAATCAAATCACCAACCACCTGATTGTAAAGCAAGTTCTCTTCCATTGAGCTAGCACCCTTTAAAGAATTATACTGTTAAAAATTAGACCTTGAAACTTCATAAATTGTAAATTCTACAACTTTCAATAAACTAAAGTCTCAGCAATATTTTACTAAACAAGAAAAGAATCATCGAAGTTGTAGGTCTCTACCTAATGGTTATTGACATTATCAAAAGTCGGTGGAGGGAAAAATACTTATGTATAAGAGAATCAATATGTTCAGTTAAATACTCAATTAGAAATGAAACTCAGAAGAAATTTATAACCTATAAATGACCTATAACTAGCAAATGCACCAGATATTGCAATGGAAATGTCATAAGTGGATATCTTATGGAAGAAGTTGAGGCAAGGACTTGGAACCCTTCTACATCTTGGAATGTCTTAGCACATGGCACATCTAAGCTTTTTTGGCATGTCTTCATACCATCTGGAACATCTTAGCATGCCCTAGCATTCGCTAACACACCTTGGTAGTCATGACCTCATAACTAACATTACATTTTTCCATGACCTGGGAACCTTACATTCACTAGAATATCTTTGCAATCCCTCATTGTCATGCCCTCCGTTATCCTCCAAAATGTCCCAAGATGATTAGGAGATTGACAAAGGTAACCAAAAGCAAAGCTTTTAGTTTGGTAGCTAGCCCTACCAAATAAAAAAGGGCTCTCCCTTTGAAATCACAGCCAAGAGATGATTGGAATATAAAGGATTTTAGGCTAGATAGCTAGGCTCAAGTGGGTTTTTGGAAAATTTATGGACTTGGAACTCTTTCCACTTGTGTCTTTTCTGGTAGGGACCTTGTCAAGCAGGCAAGGACTTGGAACTTTGTCTAGGAAAAAGCACTTAACATGCATGACATAAGCACCCTAGAATAGAGTACCTCCTACCTATAAGAGTTTCTCCTTCTAAAAATATAGAACCCTTCTGTACTATGCATTTTTCCTAAAGATAAATCTGTGCATAAAATAATACTAAGAAAAACACCTAAATTAAGAAAAGTGAGCATTTAAGTCAAACTATAAAAGTATACTAAATATGTATCTATATAAGTTTTGGGAAACAGTGGATAAGCATGCTTGAATAGAAAAACCATAATATTACTAAAATCGATGCGCTTCTTTCATCATTATTATAACCTCACAACAAAACTAGAATATATAGCATGTATCCCAAGGCTGTATGCAACTGCTGAAGATTTAGATTGAAAGGATCTATTGGTATGAAGTACTATTGAAGGGGAAGCACCTTAAAAACAACAGATAAAGTCTATTGTGAATTCAACCCATTTGTACATAGACAAAGGCTTCTATTGGGTACACTTCTCCAATGAATGGAAACTACAATGTATTATAGTGTTGCTAAAGAAAAAGCACCTTTAGTGCAACATAGATAAAAGTCTAATAGATATTTTCACTATGGCCTCAGCTGTAGATGATCTCATCAATATAGGTAACAACTTTGATAATTGAGAAGCCAAAAGGTGAGCTACATATATCATTTGAAATGACATATTTGGGCATACTTTATTATTGTTTAGGTGTTAGTATAGAAAATTCAAGGTAGCCTATTGTGTCTTTACGTCATAGGCCAAGGATGCAAAGAAATACATAAAATATTAAATAGCATGGTATAATTTGATTGCAGGTTCTTTTGAAATGAGAATGGAATTCTCCTTCTGCGGGTTCTAACATAGTGGGTATAACTTTAAATAATAAACTGATAGTTATGGGATTGGAATTGTCTCACAATTCATGAAAAGTCCCAAATTTGTTCAATAGAAAGAAACAAAGTCATTAGTCAGGTTTATGGAAGGGAACACTGTATTTGCAGGAAGATAACTTGAAATTAGTTGAGAATATTATTTATCATCTTCTTGTATGTGTGTTTTTTGAAAAGATAACCACATCCAAATACTCAATAACATCTCTGGTAAAGTTTATAGACGTGAATCACTTCTTAGAAAACCGATTGTTTAATGACAATTGAGCGAGGAATATGTCAATGATTCAATCTGCACTCAACCATAAAAAAGAAATTGGGGTAACCAGCATCATGCCAACAATGCAACTCCACCCATAATGTGAAAGTAAGGTTAACTACAAAACCTCTTTCCCACTTTGTAGTATTGTTGCCTCCTAAATTTGAATAGGTATCTAGATGCTTAGATCCATAAAGCTTGTGTCAGGTAAACTTTGCATGATACTATTGTGACATGAAAGCTTGACCCATGCTCTAGTCTCCCTCTAAAAGAGGGTAAGTGAAAATGTTATGACAAGCTTAACTATAATTTGATCATACACTATTGAGATATTTCATCAAATAAACAATATTCTATCAATGTACTAATGAAGAAATCAAAATAAATGATTTCTTATTGCTACAATAGTGCCACTCTTGGGATTCTCATATAAATCACCTAACTTGCATGGAAAATCTTCCTAGGATAGAGTACCTCCTACCTAGAAGTGTGTCCCCTGCTCAAAATATAGAACCCTTCTCTACTATGCACTTTTCCTAAAGATAAATCTGTGTATAAAACATAACTAAGAAAAACATCTAAATTAAGAAAAGTGAGCATCTAAGTCAAATTAGAAAATCATACTAAATAAGTCTATATCTAATTTTGGGAAACACTAAACAAGAATGCTTGCATACAAAAACCACAAGATGCCTAAAATCGATGCACTTATTTCATTGTTGCTACACCCTCATAGGAAAATTATAACCTACAAAATGTATCCCAAGTCTTCATGCATCTACTAAATGTACAAATGGAAAGGAGCTATTGAGATGGAGTATTTTTTAAGGAGAAACACCTTCAAAACAACATATAGAGTCTAATGTGCATTCAACCCATCTGCACACAGACCAAGGCTGATACTGGTACACTTCTCCCCTAAATGGAAATTGTAGTGTATTGATGCTCTACTAAAGGAGAAACACCTTGAGAGAAACACATATAAAACTCTAACATATATTGTCACTATGGTATCGATTGTAGAAGATCTCATCAATATAGGTAAGAAGTTCAATAATTGAAAAACCAAAAGGTAAACTACATAGACCATTTGAAATGATATATTTGGGCATACTTTATTAGTTTTTAGGAGTGTTAGTATAGAAAATGCAAGGTAGCCTATTGTATCTTTATGTCACAGGAAAAGGATGTGAATAAATACATAAAATATTAAATAGCATGGTACAATTCCATTGCAGGTTATTCCAAAACAAGAATGGAGTTCTCCTTGTGCAGATTATAATCTAGTGGGTATAAATTTAAATAAGAAATTTCTAGTTATGGGATTGCAATTGTCTCATGACTCATGTCAAGTCCTAAAGTTTTTCACTACAATGAAGTAGAGCGATTCATCAAGTTTATAAATGGAAACACCCTATCCACCGAGAGATAACTTCAAACTAGTCGGACATATTATTTCTTGTCATCTTGTACATGTGTTCTTTGAAAATCTAACCACCTCCAAAGACTGAAGAAAAACTTTGGTAATGTTTATAGGTGTGAAGGACTTTTGATAAAACCCATCACTTAATGACAATTGAGCGAGGAGTATGCTAAAGGATTCAATTTTGCACTCAGTCATAAAAACGAATTTGGGGTGTCCAACATCTTGCCAACAAACCGACTCCAGCCATAATTTGAAAGTCTGGTTAGCTGTGAAACCTCTTTCCCACTTTGTATTATTGTTTCCTCTTGAATTCTAATAGGTATCTTGCTTCTTAGATCCACAAAACTTGTTCCAGGTAAACTCTACATGATACAATTGTGACGTGCAAGCCTGACACACACTCTAGTTTCCCTCTAAAAGAGGCTAAGTCAAAATATTATGACAAGCTTAACTATAATTTGATCATACACTGTTGAGGTATTGTATGGAATAAAAAATATAATATCAATGCACTAATGACAAGCTCAAAATAAACAAATTTCTTGTTGCCACAATAGCGCCACTCTTGGGATTTTCCAAGCAGAAACTAATTTATACACATTTGCAATATTTACTTGTTCTGCAGAGAGATTAAGCAATGGTAGTGATCACTCTTTTCCCTCCCATGGAAGGTCTATATAGAATCAAAGATAAATTGATTTAAATGTGAGGTATGTGCTTGACAAATAAGAGTCCGACTCAGCAACTCTAATTTAGTGGCAAGGAAATATTCAACTGTAAATGCTTGATCTCCTATAGTGTAAATTTCTAGATAAATTGCTAGCCCAAATCTATCCATTGTCCACATATCTCAAAAAACCATGTATGTCTGAACTCTGGTTGTGTGTGAGAGAGGGGAGATCACATAAATAATCCATTATCAAAAGAAAAAGTTAAAGCACAACAATCTATGGAGATTTTTTTTTGAAATTTTCTTACATACCTTAGAAAGTTTGAAAAGATAGAATTGAAGCTTCCCTCTCCTTCCACACTTCATTGAATATGCCCCTTTTCCAATGCAGATGTGGCCTGCAGAATCACAATCAACAAACATAGTATGAAAAGTAAGTTTAATGAATTAAAGTAGATTTGTTATACCTCAAGAAAATGGACTCTGAGAAATTGAATTCATTCTCTACAAAAGATTATATAGAAATATCTAATAACACTTTAAAATGAAATAAAGCTAAATTTGATTCATGCTCTGCAATAGATGATAAAATGAGATCTAATGAAATTTTCAACTCAAACAAAGGTAAGTTGAGTAAGCTCAAGCTCCAAAATGATGGCATGCAAATTCTGAGTGGTACTTATTGTATATATCTAACTAGAGACTATACCATAAATATATTTTTTATATGTCAAGATAAAAATATGAAAGGAATGTGAAATTTTGACCATCAACTATAAGTTCCTTTCAAGGACTACATCAAACCATAACATTGTTATCACTGAAGTCATCCATGCTATTATGCTTCTATTAGTTTCATTATAAAACTCAAACTCAATAAAATTCAAACAACATAAATTAACCAATGATATGTCTGAGGTTGGTTACCTAAGGATTATATCGTACAAAATTTAGGGTATATTTAGTGGAACCATTGTCGAGCTATTGAGGCTTTTGAATGTTTTGAGGGTGGTATATACTAATTTTACTCATCCCAACTCAATGGCCTATAAAAATGAGTAGATCTCTATAAATTTTAATATATATTGAACCACGGAACTAGGAAAGAAAAAAATACAAAATAAATTAATCTAAGTGATAATGTTGGTGTAGACAAGAGTGTGCGTTTTTATTGGGTAGCCAGACAAACTAATGTTCTTGTTTGATTATTAGAAACTTTTCCATCTTGTCATAACGATAATTATGAGATTATGTTTTTTTCAAAAAACCTTAAGTGAGGTAAGTATTAATCATGAGATTTTTTTTTTGAATGATACTATTCTTAAGGATTTTAAGTAAAATATATATTATTTTAGGATTTTAGGCTAATTGATATTTTCATTTTCCCAATGTCTATGCATGAAAGAAAGGAATCATGCAACTTACAATGTGGATCAAATTTTGATATTTAGTTAGTCTTTGTCTACTTGATAAAGTTCCATAACCTTTTGGGTACACAATTCTTCAACTTTTGTTACAAACATGTGTCCTAGTAGATCTGAGTCTAGAATATTCAAATCCATTTCCAATATTTCCTTGCAAATTGAATATAGTTATGGATTGGCATGTTGTGTATCTTCCTAGGAGATATAGAGACCATCAGTTCCTTGAAAAAATGTTTGAGCTAGGACCACGTCAATTTGCACCCTATGTATCAGTACAACTATGAAATATATTCTACCACACACCATTATAATTGGAGGAATAAAGTGAGATTTAACACCTAATTATAGAAGATAAATGAACATGAGTACACAATTTGTGGCATGATAAACACAATCTCTTTATTTATTATCTCCTCCTCTAATATTTAACACAACACATAGGTCCAAACCACGGTTTCCAGCCAATGATTAATGCCACTTGCATACTTAGGCTCCTCTGAACACATTATCTCTATATCTCTATTACATAGGGGTAGGCTTGTCCCCTTATACACAGAGATTACAATCATTATATTCTACATTCCTTGAAATAAGTACATATAAACCCCCAAATACCAATGCTACCAAACTTTTTGGGTGTTAGGTACCCACTACACAGTGCATAGGAATCTTGCTTCATGGTCTTATTGTAATTTCTCTTCTTAGGATTTGGCTCCAAAATCCATCCCTAACTCCTCATGATTAATAGACCCAACAACTCCCATAAATGGGTCAATTAGTTATACATGTTTCATGCTCTCCTTCTCCTACATCGAGCACAAATTTATATAGACCCATGTCTAAGATGCACTTCCCAGATTGTGAAGCTAGAAGTTGCATATCTCCTCTTTCTATATTTCAGAACTCAATCCATTGTGCACATTTGATGGATCCTGAACCTTAGGAACCACTAGGTCAATATCATACTTGAATCTAGATAGGTGTGTGTGAACATCATATTCATGCAATGAATGCATTTTCTACAATTATCGTCCCACCACATGGACATGCAAGAACTACAATTCCCACCCATGTCTAACATATTAGTAGGCACTTCAACTCTTTCTTGGTGAAAATAAGGTGCATGTGATCTAGTTTCCATCTATCCAAAAGTACACAGTAAGCATTATGTCAAATAAGTTTTACCACTATCCCTGAAAGGAAAGACTACTAGGGATGTTGTGGCATAAAAATATATACGTAAAAAGGTTGGAGCTTCAACAAAAAGGATCCAACTTGATTTCAAAACTTCAGAAAAAGAAGATGTAGTAGTCTCGATTTCATAATTTCTGAAGGCTGAATTGCACTAGATGATTTAGATGGCTCACAAGTTAGTCCAAGAGATGGGAAAAGAAATACTACAGTGTGTCTTAATTCTGTTTCATTTAGCTGGATGTACAAGGTCAAACTAACCTCCAACTAGAAGAAAGATTTAGAAATCCTACCATAGGTCACAAGTTGAGTAGAAGTGCCTTGGAACTTCGATGTATGTGGTGCTAAGTATCATAATCAGGGTGGTGTTGATATGCAAGGCTGGGTTTTCAACCTTACGATATAAGGAATTTCCAGAAGTCAGAACAACTTGGCTTCTAGAACCTCCAACAAACCCATCCCGAGGTTGCGTGCTACTTTTAGTATTTCAAGTACTCCCCTATGCTAAGCACCATGAAGTCTCTTTCAATGTTCCCTAAGAATTTTGGGTTGTCTCTACATGTCCCTCAAATGGATTCCTGCATTCCTATATCCCGATGTCCTAGAAACTTGGCAAAACATTGGAATAAGAATTCCTCCATCAAAAAACCATAGGAGACCACCATGATGCATGTCCCTCTCTCGTAAACTGCCATTTTTTTGAAGTGAAGTCAATTCCTTGTTTCCTTAACTTCCTTGACTTCTTCTTACCATGAACTCTAGGCATGTATGGTATATCCCTCTCAGAAGGATTTTTGTGGTGATTTTTACTCCAATTAACCTCTTACATTCCAATCATTGTTGTAAAGAATCAAGTTCTTAGAAAACATAGCACTTCATGTTGGAATACAAATTTATCTCCATGTCTCTTACAAGCTCAAAGTAACACAAGATAGACATGAGAATATGCACAAACAAGAGAGAAGGGGTGCTAAAATACACTTCAAAACATCACAGGAGGATTATATGAGATGCCATGCAGTAAAATAAAACAATATTTTTAAAAACACTGCATATGTCTGATTCATTTACCAAATCCAATCAATTTTAAACAAGAAGTTGCAAGTCAGAAAAATTTGAAGGGGTAAAAGCATTAGTATGTGTAGGTTTAGTATGGAGCAACAAAGAAGAATTCAAAAGGGAAAAGGTACTAGGAAGGGTAGTTCTAGGGAGCAATGAAGAAGAATTAGGAAGGGAAAAGGCATTGGTAGCGGAAGGTTTAAATAACAGTGAACCAAAAACAATTGTGGCACCATAAACACCACCACCACCATTATCATTGTTAAGACGAGCCCGTTTAGTCTTAGTCCTAATGGATTTTATACATATTTTCCTCTCTTCCATGTCTTTCTATAACTGAACCACAGATTTTTCAAGAACTTTGGTAGGCATCTATGATTCAAGTTTGTTCACTTCAATGCACTTTATTACATCATTCAATGAATGAATTTCTTTTGAAGTTGTTGAATTCTGCAATAAGACATGGAAGTGTTAACAAATTATGTCTAATGAGAAGTTAATATTTTGATAGTTTATACTGACAAGGGAGCATGAACCACAACAACAAGAATAAACATACTAGTGACCCAATATGATCTCTTCCTTTTTTTGCTCTTTCCTCTAATGCTTTCCTTTGATACTCTAGATATGCCTTCAATAAAGGCAAACATGAAAATTTATCTACAAGTCTAACTGCAAAGACAAACTGTAAAACATCCATTTTCCTTTGACTTTGTGATGTATTTCCCACATTAACATGGAAACCGACCATTACAACGTCTGGATTGTAATTGAACATAGCTATCTACAAATATGCAATCATAGATATATCAACACAGGTATCCATAACTCTTTATCAAAATTTTCTCATGTGTTTAATTTCCCAATTACTTTCATTCATCCTAAAATAACTTTCTCTTCAATGTAAAAACATGAACTACACTAGAATGGAAAACTATGATGTAATTATTATATATATATATATATATATATATATATATAATATATATATATATATATATATAATATATATATATATATATATATACATATAGATATAGATATAGATATAGATATAGATATATATATATATATATATATATATATATATATATATATATATATATAATATATATATAGATTGATACATATATATATATATATATATCTATATATATATATAATATATATATATAGATATATGTATATATATATATATAATATATATATATATATATATATATATATATATAGATATAGATATATATGAATGACTAAAGAAAAAGTGCATAAACCTTAAATCTAGTAGGGTTGGAGGTCTCTAAGAAGTCTTCTTCTTACACTACATTCATCTTAACACATAAAACATTGTTTTGAATAACATAGCCTCCAATCTTAATATTTGTCGTAATGCAGGTTGTCTTTCCAAAGAAATCTAGTGTAAATTCTAGGTTGATCCTAGGATTTGATATATTGTTGAGGATATGAGGACCTAGATTTTTCACCTGCTCTAAATTAATACTATAATCCTGTATTTTCCAATCCTCCTTGAGTTACACTACCCATTCTAAATGAGAATATCTTCAAACTACTGTCATCATGTAAAAGAATAACAATATTGTTGTCCTTGGAGAGAGACCTGCAATTTGCAGTGCCCAATCCATGGAGAAGATGAATTTCTGGACAATCGCAAAAGATTTTTAAATAGATCCATAGGACCAAGAGACATAGTGAGTGGAGAGTTTGACTTTAAAATAAATAGGAAGACAAAAAAAATCATTTCCATCAAGCAACTCCTTCCAATGATGTAGCCAAACAGACATTAACATGCCATCTTGATCACCCTCAGGAACACTTCATACTTCAATAATAGATGTGCCTTTTGTATTCAACTTTCCAATCAAATTTGAACCATCATCATCAGATAGGGAAAGTCATATGTTGGCTGTTGTGAAACATAGAGATATATATTTTTACTACACATTTACCCCACCCATTGATAGCCACCATCAGAACTTGAGCTCTAGTGTATAATTTTTTTGTACTGAAGTTAGTAATTACTATAGATAATAAAATGAATCATGTATTTTCGTTCCTTTATTGATGATTCTTATTGTAAAATACTTATTAAAGATCAAGGATGAGGTGTTTAGCAAGTTTCAAGAGTTCAGAGCTCTGAGTGAAAACCACACATGTATGAATATCAAAGTCTTGAGATTGGACAATGTGAGGGAGTATACCTCCAAGGAGTTCAAGAGTTTTTGCAAGAAGGAAGGAATCAAGAGAGAGTTGAAGCTCTGTACAACCTAGGGAAAAATAGGGCCATGAAGAAAAATTCTATCATAGCGGCCACTAAGGCGATGACACATGAAAAATACTTGTTGATATTTCTTTGGACAAATGCATGAAACACAACCGAAGCAAAGATAAGATACAATATTTATATTAATCTCCAAAGAGACATACAGGGTGTGAAATCCTACTTTTTCATAAATATATATTTATAAATTATAACTTGATTCTTATATTGTAAAAAAATAAAATCAACTGTGAATTAAAGCATGTCCACTATTTAGCTTCCATACTCATATTTACCATTCGAGAATGACCCAAAATAACCAAGTCCACAATGATTTGATGACTTCAATTTAGCTAATAACATCATCATATATTCAAGCTATAACACCAAATAACATAAACCAAGAGTAGAGAACCATGATGAGAAATAAAATCAATTCTTCTAACTAAATGAGAGATTAAAACGTACTAATGGTGGAAAATTGTGTAGTGTGAAAAATTTTGTTTCATATCATCATAACACAAAAAGAAACATCACATGTGAACTTTAACCTTTCAAATAAGGGACACAATTCACTAGCAGATAGACTACACTAAAGGCAAATAAGAGTACAAAACTACTGAAACACTATACTGAGATATACCTGATGATCACAACTAATCTAACACTATGTTTAAACCAATGCACTTGGGATGGAATCGTTAAAATTTTGAATAGGGTATCAAATAATTATTATGTAAATTGTGTGTTGATTTTTCTCAAAGATGAGATTAATGGTGAAAATTGTTCAAAACATGCTTTAGGGTATAAAATAGATTCTTTTCACTTAGGTGTTAGGTGTGAGGAAAACTATTATGCCAAAGACACCAAGGACATACACTCAACATCACCCTTTTTTTCTGAAACATGAAATGCACAAATTATTCACCACCCTCATGGGAGCATTGACAACCTCACTCTCATGGAAAGGGAGCACTGATAAACCCAACCTCATGAAAAAGGAGAAGCTTATGGAAAAGGAGAAAGCTCATTTGAAAAAAAAAATGAAGGTCCATAAGCTTCAACAGAATACCTTATTGTTGAATATCAAGCATTGCCTTGGCCTGGAACTGCTCCTGTAGAAGATCCTTACTCGTTCGTTTACTAAGAATATCATGTTACTTCTTCTCCATAACCATGCGCTCAAACATTCTCTTACAAAATGATATGAGAGATGGTATTTGATTTTAAACCAATCAGAAAGAAAGTAATTTTTTTATTTAGAACTCTAGGACATTGTGTTCTCCACCAACACAAAAATCAAATCTCCTACAGTGGTGAAACTTGACCAAATCACTATGCGTGGGAATAAGATCTCCATTACCATCATAGTGAGATGCCAACAATTCTCATAAAAGAAATATGAGCTTGAACGCACATTCATGCGTAGAAGAAGCCACATCAATAATTCTGATAGACAACTATTATTTTAACATCATTAATTTCAACAGACAACTATATTTTTTCTTACGTAATTTTGAAAATATTTCTTTCTAAAATGCCAAATTCAAACTCAATGATGCTCAATAAAACCTAGAATGTGGCCCATTTCATGCTCTAGATCTTGTTGTCTCAGTTGTTCATGCACCAAACCCTGTAGTTGAGGATCACATTCATTTGCCCCCTAACAACACAATAAGAAAGTGCAATAAGTTGAAGCTCATAAATTTCAGTGGGTCATGATATATGTGAAAAATTATAGAAAAACCTCACACTAAATACTACCATGCCTCCCTTGGGAAAACTAAAATAGGCCGCCTCCATTGATGGATTGAACACTATATCTAACTATTCCTCTAGGATTGTGATCTGCAGTATTCCACCATCACCATATTCTTGTGTAGGGCAGGCTTCCTTTGTTTATTGATCTAATAATCACCCTATGAGTGACCTCAGTTAAAGATTGTTAAATGAAGGTATTAAAGACTCATATGTTGGTGTATGTGTCTATGTTATTTAAGCAACGAATCGATCAAATTTCAAATACACAGACACTTAAAATTGAAAACAACAGAGAAATATAGTAAGCAAAGACAAAAACACAATAAATTAGTAGGGAGTTCACCCTATCATCTAGGGCTAAATCTCTGGTCGGTCTCTCAGTGATGGACTTTATTTTATTTTATTGTGCCTTGAAGTAGATAATTACAATGTAGGAGATCAGTGTGAGTCTCCTGAAATGGAATTTGCTTGCCAAGGTGGTTCTTGGATGCCCCAAGCCACTAGAGTAAACAAACTCTTTTCCTTACAAACTCTGTGACCTTCTATTCTATAATGCAGAGAGCCCAATGTGGTACTCTGTCTGGACATATCCTCTTTGGGATGGCTTGAATCCCTCAAGCTCTCTGGTGCTCGATGCTGCCTTTGGTCAGCTCGGCCCTCTGTGTTCCATTCCAACTGTTGCTTCACTATATTTCTTCTCTCTATTCTTCCTTTTTGTATTCCGTCTTCCTCTTGGGGTTTTGGTGTCTTTCTTCTTTTCCTGTGCATGGCTTTAAGGCCATTCGTACCCATGGCTATTCGATTCCTCTTCCACTTCCCGTCGGATCACCTGTTGCAGCTTCGCTTGGAGTTCCCTATTTAGTGTTATCATCAGGCTCGAAGGGAGTGGCCACATGTCCTCTTGCAGCTGCGCCAATTCGCTTTGTCGGTTCGGTTTTTCTGTTACATCATGGAATGAGTCTCTTGCCACCTTGGTAGTCAAATCGGATGTCAAATATTTACAAACATTGGCTTAATCCCCCATCGATTCCGCTTTCCCATCGAGCACGATCTTAGCCGTTAGATCTAGAGCCCCCAGATCCGACGCCATATGCATGTTTCATGCTGTTGATTTGCTCAACCGTTAGCCCACGATCAACAACGATTTTCTCTCTGCTCCGCTTGCCATGCATTGATTACTGAGTGGGATCACTCTATTTTCACCAATTCTTCTTACTATTTGAGGGTTCCCCCAATCAATACCACCGGTTTTAGAGCGGGTCCTGCCTTTTAGCGCTTAGCCTTTTTTTCCACGATTTTCTGGATCACATGTGACCGGGTGCTCGAGGATTCCCCATCTTGAGGGTTTTCACAATCACACATCAAAACTTCCTCCTTTTCCCGATCCAGGCCTCCCAGGGTCTAGATTCACCTTCCATGTTGTTTCCATGGGCCTTGGTTAGCCGCACTTTGACCGAGGTCCTTGTCGTTCCACGTTGGCTACCATTGCCACTGGTTTAGAGGTGTTTTTGATCATTGTTTTAAATTCTTTGAAGTATGTCCCAACCTAGTATAGCCAAGGCTCTGTCAATCATTCTTTATGGATCCAATTTAGATCATGGCCTTCACACTAAGAAGCTTTTAGACCACCAAAAGTTGGTTTTCTTTCAAGCATCGACTAAGTGAGGGTATTGCTGTCTCACTTGCCCAATCTCAATCTATTTTGCATTGCTCAGCTTTGAACCTTTGAGTCCAATCCTAAGGTACTCAACATCTCCTCTACGCTTTGTCCTCACCTTCCTATCCAAGACTATTTCTTCCTGCAATTCATTGAAATATTTAGGTAGTAGGTAATCAATAGAAGGCAATTGACTTTGCTCTTCAGGATCCTCAACCACTGAAGGTTCAAACAATCTCTAGCAATATGTATTTATGACTAAGTAGATGTGCATGTAAGCTGGTAGATCAACGCGAAAAGAATTTTCACCAATCTTCTCAAGTATCCTAAAAGGTCCATACCTAATAGGCTTTAGCTTTTTACCTTCACCTTGCATCCTGTCCTTGTTGATATACAGCCAGTCCTGGTCTCCAACTTGAAAACTATGCTCCATCTGATGCTTGTCATGCCTTGCCTTGTATTTGGCTTGGCTCTTTTCCGGCTATTCCTACACTGCCTAGTGGATCTCCTGGATCTATTCAATGAACCTAGTTGCCTTGTCCACATCACTGTGTCCATCAACTATAGTATCTTCACCAAAGACAAAATCTAAAGGAGACCTTGGTATGAAACCAAAACAGGTCTCAAAAGGAGATCTTTGTGTAGAAGATTGTTTTGCTCTGTTGTAAGCATGTTGCACATAACACAAATGTTCATCCCAAAGCTTAGGATGTTTGTTACAATATCCCCTGAGTAACTGGATCACTGTCATGTTAACTACTTCTATCTGGCCATCGGTTTGTGCATGAAAAGTTGTACTTTTCTTCAATTGGGTGTCCATCAGCTCCCACAAACTTGACCAAAACTTCCCCACAAATCGGGTGTCTCGATCAGTTACAATAGAAGTGGGTAATCCAAAATGAACCCATACATGTTCAAAGAATAGTTTTGCAGTTTGTTCAGCTATAATATGTTTATTACAAGGTATCAAAATACACATTTTGCTAAACCTGTCCACAACGACATAGAAATAATCATGTCCTTTCCTATATTTTGGCAATCCTCCAACAAAATCCATGGAAACACTTTCCCAGCGGTGAGAAAGAACTGGCAATGGAGTGTACAAGACTAGTTTTCTATTGTTAGGCTTGCTTTTAGCACACATAGTACACCCTTTTACATATCTAGAAACTGTCTCATTCATTTTCAGCCAGTAACAAAATCTTTGCAACTGTGCAACTGTTTTACTTACCCCAAAGTGACCTGATATCAGAGAAGTGTGTGCCTCTCTAATTATCTTTACTCTCTCAGTTTGTGGAATGCAATGTTTCCCACAATGATACAAGAGGTGGTCCTTCATATGATAATCCAATTCTTCTATATTTTTGCCTTGACTCGAAGTTGCATATACATTTTTAAAGTCTATATCTTGAGCATATTGTTCAATGTAGCTTTCATGTAGTACAAAATTATGCTTAAGTATAGTAGATGCATTTATAATGGGTCTAGATAACATGTCTGCAACCTTGTTGTGTATGCCCTTTTTATATCTGATGACCAACTGAAACTGTTGTAGAAAACCCATCCACCTGTAATGTCTTGATTGTTGCAACTTAGTTTGGGAGTGTAGATATTGAATTGGTTGATGATCAGTATGTATTACTATCTCTTTTCCCATTAAATAATGTTTCCACTTTTTCACACTTTGAACTAATGCATACAATTATTTATCATAGGTAGGATAGTTAAGTAATGCAGGATTAAAAGTCTCAAAATGATAACATATGGGTTTACCTTCTTTTGTCAACACTGCTCCCATGGCATAATCACTGGCATCTGTTTGGATCTCAGAAGTTCTTTGTAGATCACACAATGCTAGTACAGGTGGTGTACTAATCTTTTTTTCCAAGGTGTCGAAGGCTTTCTGATGCTTTCCTCCGCATTTAAAAACCTTGTTCAATCCTATATTGTGTTTCTCCTAAGAAGCTTCTCACTTCTGTAACAGACTCAGGTTTAGCCCAGTTTACAATGACTACCACTTTAGAGGGATATATTTTCAATTCACCACCCCCTACTATATGACCCAAATAATTTAGATATGTTTTGCCAAATTCACATTTTGAGAGTTTAACATAATTTTTTTCTCTTTTCAAAACATCTAATGTCTACTTAACATGCTTTAAGTGTTATTCCCACATTTTACTAAAAATTAGAATGTCATCCAGATACACAATAGTGAAATCCTCATGAAAAGTTCTAAGTACATCATCCATTAATCTCATGAAAGTAGCAGGGGCATTGGTCAAGCCAAAAGGCATAACTCGCCACTCATACAATCCCTGATTTCTTTTGAAAGTAGTCTCCCATGCATATTGCTCTACAACTCTGACCTAATGGTATCCATTGTGCAAATCCAGCTTGGTGAAATAAACAACCTCCCTTAATTGATCTAAAATATCATCTATGTGAGGAAGGGGATAACGATTTTTGATTGTTATCTTATTTAGTCAATGCACATCCTCCATGAGCCATCTTTCTTTCTCATCAAAATGATTGGTGACCCTCATGGTGATGTGCTAGGCCTGATGAAGCCCTTCTCGAGCAACTCTTGTACCTGCTTGTTTATTTTAGCATTCTCTAAAGCAGACAACTTATACATCCCAATGTTTTGCAATGGAACATCTTCCTGGAAAATAATATGATGTACTATTTCCTTTTTGGGTGGCAGACCTTTAGGTTCCTAAAACAAAACATCATACTCTAAAACAATCTTTTCTATATCAACTTGCTACTTAGCATTAGAGCCCTCAAATACATTGGTTTTATCAGGTTTCTTTCATTTACAACCATTAGTAAGAATTATTTGCACGAATTTATCATTCTTTTCATCTGCCCTGAATTTATGAGAGTATAATTATTCTTGAGCTTATGATCTCTTACAAAGTATTTGATTCCATCTTTAACAAGTAGATACTTGTTCTCAGCTCTATAGAAAATAGCTTTTCTATCATACAAGTAAGGAATTCCTAAAACAATTCCACATATATCCAAAGGAATTATGTCTAACTCAACCTTATCTACAAATGCTAATCCGGAATAAAACTTGAGTTTGCAGTGTCTGGTCACTTGTAGTTGTGCTTTATCATTCAACCATCCTAATGGGTGTGGTTTCTTATGAGGTGTAGTTGCTAATCCCAATTTCTTTACAATTGGTTCAGAAATCAAATTTACTTGTGAGCCACTATCAAACAAAGTATCAATCTTTTGATGTTTGGAAAGAACTCGAATACGGAAAAGCCCATGTCTTTTCCTCTCATGTTCTTCATCAATAACAGATTGAGCAGTAGATGCTTCAGAATTTTTACCTTTTATACCTGTGGCTGCAATTATTGTTTCATCCAGAGTCTAACCCCAAATCTTTCTGAATAGCTGCATTAGTCTTCTTCTTCTTGCCCTCGGACTTCTTAGGATCAACTCTAGATGAAAAATCCAACAATGCTCATCATCATGCCCATCCTTTTTACAGTGAGTGCATGAATCTTTGCCTTTTTGTGTAGTGTTAACCTTCCTTGCTTTCCACTTCTGCTTTCTTTTCTCCTTGCTCTTGCTTGCAGTGGGTTGGGATGGTCCCCCAACTTCTAGATTTCCATTCTTTCCTCTAGCTTCTAGATGATTAGCTTTTACAGATACCTCATCTATACTAGTGGGATTAAACATGAGGATGGTATGCCTCATGTATCTATGTAGACCACCAATGTACTTCAAAAGAGTCTCTGGTGAGTCTAATGAGATCCCTAGAATCAATGCTCTCTTTCTAAATTCTTTAGTGTACCCTTGCACACTTTGCCCTTTCAACTGCTAAAGTGTTTTCCAACTCATCATGGCTTGTTGCATGTAGGCCAATGGATAGAACTGCTTCTTAATTGCAAAAACAAAGTCATTCCAGATAGAGATGGTCTGACCATGTCTTTTCATGTCAGCTTGGGTTCTGCCTTTCCACTAAAACAAGGCAGTGCCTCCTAGTTGTAGGCTTTCTAGCTGAATTTTGCTCTTGTTTGAGTTGATCTTCTGCACTTTGCAATACACATCAATTTTTCTAATCCAATTGTCCAACTTTTCAGCATTTAGCTCTCCATCATACATAGGCAAGTCAGACTTAACATCTAGCTTGATCGAAGATTCTTTCTTATTATGCACAAGGCTATTAGGAGGTGTGAGAAATTTTTCCTCTTTCCCTTTTCCTTTTGAGTGGTCATGGGAATGAGACTCATCTTCTACTTTGTCTTGTTTAGAACCTGATGAATCTTCATCCTTATGCTTTCTAATGTCCCGATACTTTTCTTCTATGATAAGATTTATAGCTAGGAAACCTTCTATGAATTGAGGGCCTGGCCCCATATAACCTTCCTCTGACATTGTCTTCCAAGGATAGACTCTCCCAATTTCATGATTAGTTTTGAAAAACTCTCCTTCTCCTAATTTGAGCTTTGATCTAGTGAGCATTCAACAGCTAAACCAACACAAGCTTGTCTAACCTTACAGCCTAAAGCTCTGATACCACTTGATCTGATAATCACCCTATGAGCAACCTCAGTTAAAGATTGTTAAATGAAGATATTATAGACTCATATGTTAGTTTGTGTGTCTATGTTATTTAAGCAACAAATTGATCAGATTGCAAATACACAGACACTTAAAATGGAAAACAACAAAGAAATACAATAAGCAAAGACAAGAACACAATAAATTAATAAGGAGTTCACCTTATCCTTCAGGGCTACATCTCCAGTCCAGCTCTCAGTGGTGGCATTTTATTTTATTTTATTATGTCTTGAAGTAGAGAATTATAATGCAAGAGCTTAGTGTGAGTATCCTGAAATGGAATTTGCTTGCCAGGGTGGTTCTTGGATGCCCCAAGCCACTAGAATACACAAACTCTTCTTCTTACAAACTCTATCACCTTTGGGTCTATAATGGAGATAACCCAATGTGGTGCTCCATCTAGATAGATCCCCTCTAGGATGGCTTGAATCCATCAAGCTCTCTGGTGCTTCATGTTGCCTTCGATCAGCTTAGTCCTCTGCCTTTCATTCTACTGTTGCTTCACTATCTTTCTTCTCTCTATTCTTCCTTTATGTATTCCATCTTCCTCTCAGGGTTCTGGTGTCTTTCTTCTTTTCCTCTGCATGGCTTTAAGGCCATTCATACCCATGGCTATTTAATTTCTCTTCCACTTCTCATCGGATCACCTGCTACAGCTTCGCTTGGATTTCCCTATTCGACATCATCATTAGACTCGTAGGGACTGGCCACATGTCCTCCTGCAACTGCGCCAATTCACTTCGTCGATTTGGTTTTTCTGTTACATCATGGAATGAATATTCTACCACCTTGGCAGTCAAATCAGACATCAAATCTTTACAAATTGTAGCTTAATCCCCCATCGATTCCGCTTTCCCATCAGACGTGATCTCAACTGTTAGATCTGGAGCCCCCAGTTCTGATGCCATATGCACATTTCGTGCAACTGACTTGCTCGAGTGTTAGTGTGTGATCAGTGGTAGTTTTCTCTCTCCTCCACATGCCATGCGTAAACCACTTAGTGGGATCCCTCTATTTTCACCAATTCCACTTAACGTTTGAGGGTACCCCCGATCAATACCATCGGTTATGGAGTAGGTCCCACCTTTTAGCGCTTACCCCTTTTTCCCACGGTTTTCCGGCTCCCACACGATCGAGTGCTCAGGGCTTCCCCATCTTGAGGGTTTATGCCCAACCATAAAAAACCTCCTCCTTTTCTCGATCTGAGCCTCCCACAAGCTAAGTTCACCTCCCACATAGTCTCCATGGGCTTCGGTCAGCGCACTTTAACTGAGGTCCTCGTCGTTCCATGCTGGATGCCATTACCTCTAGTTTAGAGGTGTTTCATTGTTTTAAATTCTTCGAAGTCTATCTCGACCTGGTACAACCATGGCTCTGTCAATCATTCTTTATGGATCTAACTCAAATCATTTACATTCACCACATTTAATGTGCATGAGGGTAAAAAAACTCTCACTCTCTCTGTTGTTGGTTTCCCTTATCCTAATCTTCGATTTATTTTGCCACGTCCTCCTCTTCCTTGAATAGAACTGACTTAATGAAAGTCACCTCCCCACTCTTCACCGTTAACCTGGCCTCACTCTCAATAGACTCAATCCCTTGCCACTCTCTCAGCAGCCTGGCACACATCTCCTCCTCTACGAGTTGCTAGACTTTCTCCAAGATCCCATCTTCATCATCCTTGTAGCCATAATAACTTCCATCATTTCACTTGTAAATCTCATACGTAGACCTCATCCCCTTTTCCTTGAGGGTTTTATCGAATAGATCTTTGAGGGAGACTAGGAATTTCGTAGCCCCGAAGTATCTTTAAGCAAGGCTATCCTAATTCACATTCAACTACATGACAAGGGATCCACTAAATTGTATACATCCCCCTCATTCCCATCCCTCAGATCAGAGAAATAAACAACGATGACTGGAAATTACGTAGAGGAGAGGTATCGTTTGGCCTAGATAGTAGTTGTACCTAGTAACCACCATAGATTGAATTTTAACTTTTAGTCTTAGGGTGCATCACAAGATTTGATCGTACGATTGAACACACATTTAATATTCTATACATTGCCTTGGATATTTTGTCCATAAAATATGGAGAAAGTGGCAGCAAATAGTGCACAAAATGGGATCCACAGGGATATAGTGAAGCTTGAGTTAAACCCATCATGCGGCTAGTGAAAAATAGTAGCAGTGACAAGACCATGCACATCCACCTAGTTTCCTTCCATGTCTGTAATCTTGACCCCTACATTGGTATAATTAGGGCCACCAAGCTTTGTGATCTGAGCTTCCCAATGCTCCTTTCCCTAATCAGCTTGTTGATCTCGCCATTGAGGTCTGGGAGGCATTTTTTATCAAGGTCTAGGTTTTGAATCTCCATGATTTTCAGTGGAATCTATCGTATTATATGTTGCCTCCATTTGTGTACCTCTATGAGATCGTGACATTTGAGGCTAGGAATGAGCGCCTCTCCTTGGGTTTATTATTATATTCATTCTTTAATATCAAGAAATTGTTCAACATAGACTATGCATTGTCTTTGTTATGGCCCATTCTTCCCCAAAATCTGAGAGCATACAGTTTGAATTTCTATGTTTAAATCCCTAAGCCCTCCTTGCCTAGAACTTCACAAAATAACTAGAAGGTGAGCAAATCTCATTGAATAGGTGAATCATATGCTTAAAAGGGTGGGAGTAGGGGTTGGAATTTGGAATTTTCATCTATATGTTTCCCATCAATAACCTTCATTCTTGAATAAATTAAAAAATTACCTTCAAATTCCATTTTAAATAAAAGAAATAAAAATTTAATACATAATATTCTAATATATATTAATTCATAATTTTGACCATCAATAATGGAATGATTTCATTCAAGTTAATTTGATTGAGGTAGAGAAAAATTAGTTTTTTGAGAAAAACTATAATCATAGATTAGAGACAATTCCCTATAAATAGTATAAATAAAACAATAAAACGCTTTAAATAATTTTCCTTTTAAATTGAATTCTGCAATTTTTTACCATATCAAAATTCTAATTTGAATAAACAACCACTTAAACAGATAAAAACCTGGAGTTTTTGGGGCAAGCGTGAGTCTGTCCTTCGAACCTCCACCACCTGCAATATTTGACACTATTCAAGAAACAACCAACTTGATGAACAGAGGATGAAAACATTGCTACATCCACTTCCTCGAGAATAAAATAATAATATACACAAAATCAAAGATATTTAATATATTAATAATTATCACAGTAATTTTTACATTTTAATCCTTTAGGTAAATTTTACATGCAATCTATACAATTAACACAATATGTACAAACTACATTAAAAATGAAAGTAATTAACACATTCTACATTTGTCATCTCATTCCAACTTAGTTATTTTTTAGAGTATAAATCAAATTTCTTTTATAATTGTGTTGATTCGAAATAAGATAAATGTGCCTTATGCCACTCCGTCAGTTGAAACCCAAAATCATGATCGAATTAATTGTATCGCTTGTTGTGCATATGCTCTTAGTAAATCATACATAAGTTTATTGTTTTCACTGAGATATCAAGATTCATTAGAATACATCTCCAAACTTTGTTAGAAAGATACAATTTGTACTAAAATTTGAAACTTTTGAAAAGTGCAATAACATTTCCAATTAAATTGACAAGACTAAACAATTAAATGGACCATGGCCAATCCATTGAAGCAAGAGTTGAGGATTTTCTTTCTAAAATAACTATGGTTGAGAAAATTGGCCAGATTACTTAGATTGAGTGTGGGGCTACCAACCCTCATGATGTAATTGAGAAGTTTGGAAATGGCACATCCATGGGTCCCTATTCACACATTGTTTGAATTTTCTTTACATTTTACATCAATCTCTATTGAAAATAATACTGAGAGGGGGGGGGGGGGGGGGAACAGTATTATCACATTAATAAAACTTTTTCATTTCCATAACCAGATTCATATATGCTACTTCCACAACTTCTTATGATTAAGTTAATTGATCTTCAATGAGTGCATTAGAACATTATCAACCATATTATCAGTTAACAGATGCAGTAACATAGAATAGATCATCACAAATAAGGCACACACATGAACACCATGATATAAGGTGGAAACCCAATGCGGGAGAAAACCACCTGCTGCAAGTCATCTCAATCTTCTTCTTAATAAGAAAATCCTTTTACAATATTTGTACTCGTGCAGTCTTATACCAGTATGGGAGCTACAACCCCCTTTGCTCTTGTACTAGCCGATCCATTTACTAGTACGCAGGCTGCAACCTGCTACAATGTGCCAAAGATTCCCCTTTGCTTTTGTACTAGCTTAAGTGCTAGTACCTAGGTGCTAGCCTACAATCTTCTCTCCTCCAGGTACCACGTTTTATCAATTTTCATACTGGATACACTGAAGCATAACACATAATCTGAAAGGCCATGTTTCATCCAATTTTCATACTGGACCCAAGAACCACATTGAAGGTCATAATCAAACAACCTTCTGAATCACCCAATCACTAGATCAATACTTATACAATGAGAGTCATCAATCAGATCTAGTCAATCAGATTACATAAAGACGAGTCATTAAGAACCTGATCCATTCATCCATCAATGTATAAATATTTAATCAATCACTGCTGTTATCAGAAATTAATACCAGAAATCAGACATCACTTCAAAACCCAGAACACAGCAATGATAAACATGGACAACTAAGTAGATTTCATGAGAAGTATGCAGCTTCACCCATATAACAGCTGTGCATAAGTACGCACTATTTCCAACTGCTTCCCTGCATACGTGCGCACTCTACCTCACAGAATTCCTGCGTACATGTGCTCTGTGTCCAATGAACCACTTGCGCCCCTCCACATCTACAGCACTTTAGGGACTACATATCTGCACACCTACAGCGCTTCTGTGCCTGCGTATCTCCGCACTTTTCTTTCATTGTACTTGCGTACCTGCAGGTATAGATAATTTCAAGACTTCAAGAATAACCGACACTGTCAGATTTGCAGATCTGAACATGCACCGAGGAGACATCAACCCATTAGTAGATCCAACTTGTAGTTCTCATGTTTCTCCTTGATTTATATCTAGCTATCTCTCATAACCCATCACTAGAATTTCAGATCTAGCTTCTTAAGATATTCAACCCAAAATCATGCTCAAGCCAAATGATCTCCTTTTCTTTATATAGGCAAGTTCTTCCTCAAATCATGGATCAATACCACGAGCCAAAACGGTAATAACACAAATACCGTCGGCTAAATACCAAATATTAAACATAAGAAACCCCACGTGTTCTTTTCTCTGCCTTGAAGTGAGTGCACTGGGGGTACGCACCTCTTGAACGGCTGACCTGCGTGTCTGGCCACAGTCCCTTCATGGTGTACCCGCGGGTACGCATCTTCTGAACTGTTCTCCTGCATACTTCTTAATTTCTTGAATATTTGATAGCTGATCATCAATCTCTGCTGCTGACTTGAAGTACTGTGATCTATCACCTGAATGGATTGCCATCAAGGACAACACTTTAGCCATAATGCCAACAATCTCCCCCTTTGGACTTGATGGCAAAGCTTACTTGTGAACTGTCATCTAATCCCTTTTTGCTGTCCGGTAACCCATGCACTCTGTCACATCTGATATTTCTTCTGTAGATTCATCTGAATGTATTCAAGTGAGATGATCTTCTATGAGAGGGTTTCCATCAAGTACAACACATGCATCATAATGCCAACAATCTCAACGGAGCCACTGCCACCGAATTACTCAACGCCTTCAGTGAATTTAAGCTGGACAAAATTGCACAAGATCACAATATTCATGCCCATAGTCTAGCAACCTTTGCCAGCACATGCAAGCTTCCCTTTGAACCAAATCACCATTTCACCGCTGAAATAAAACACAGACCTCTTCAAAATGATTGGCAGGTATTTCAAAATGATGCCCAGATTAACAGTTTCTTAACTCTAGAGGACGAATTTTCTAACACAAACATTGACATGGATGCCATGGCCGAATCACAACAGTTAGCAGAAGAAAACCACCTGACTATAACAACTGCAACAGCTAAACAAATCATTAACCCAATTGTTTTCAACAATACAAACATAGGACAGCTAAAAAAAATCTGTTTAGAGAAAACAGCCAAGGTGGAGGATGAGTTTATTGATCTGAAAAGTAATGTTCTGCCCGACGGCCTTACTCCATTGGAAGACATGTTTGATGACAACGATGTGCCCAAAAAGCCAAAGATGGAACCTCTAAATGCGGCCATAGAAGAACACAACATAGGAACAACAAAACATCCCAAAATGATTAAATTGTCCAAAAATCTGCCCCGTGACCAAAAACCGAAATATGTGGATTTGTTTAAAGGATTCCAAGATGTATTTGCCTAGAGTTACGAGGACTTGAAGTCCTATGACACTTCAGTAATCCAACATACCATTCCCTTAAAGCCAAATCAAAAACCGTTCAAACAAAAACTTAGTAGAATCAACCCCATGCTTCTTCCCCTGATTGAAAAGGAAATAAAAAGAATGTTTGAAGTAGGTATCATTGCACCCATCAGATTCTTTGAATGGGTGTCTAACTTAGTTCCCACTAGAAAAAAAACAGGAGAGATAAGACTATGTGTAGACTTGAGAAATTTAAGCCAGGTCTCTCTAAAATACCACTACCCCTTGCCCAAAATGGATCATATATTGCAAAGAGTAGTGGGTTCCTCTAGAATTTCTTTACTAGACGGATTTTCAGGATTTAATCAAATACTTGTTCACCCCGATGACCGGGACAAGACAGCTTTTACCACACCCTGCGGAAAATTCAAGTACGTTAAAATGCCTTTTGGTCTAAAAAACGTTGGTGATACCTTTCAGAGGGCAATGGATATTGCATTTTCTAAGGAGATACATGATTTCCTCGTAGTTTACCTTGATGACCTGACCCCATTCTCCAAATCTGACCAAGAGCACCTTAAGCACTTAAGGCAAATTTTCATGATATGCAGGAAATATGGCATTTCCTTGAATCCTAAGAAGTCCCTATTTGCCCTGGAGGAAGGCAAGCTTTTAGGGCATATAATATCAAAAGATGGGATTAGAATTGACCCAGAAAGAATTCAAGCTATCCTTCAAATCCCTTATCCAAGAAACATAAAATAACTACAAGCATTCCTTGGAAAGATCGATATCCTGAGGAGATTTATCCCAAATCTAGCCGAGCTAATAAGGCTACTTAGCAACATGTTAAAAAAGGATGCCAACGTAAAATGGTCTCTTGAAACCAAGCAGGCTTTTGAGAGTATAAAAACTGCCTTAACTCAAACGCCTGTGCTCACTAGTCCTCAATTCGACAGAGATTTTATCATTTTTTCCTTCGCATCTGAACACACTATAACTGTTGTCCTTCTGCAGAAAGATGATCAGGGCAACTAAAAGCCAATTGCTTTCTTCAGCCAGGCTTTTAGAGACGCACCCTTGAAATTTCAGATCATGGAAAAGCAGGCCTATGCCCTGGTCAAAGCCATCAAAGATTTCAGAATTTACATCCTATACTCCCATGTGATTGCCTATGTCCCTAATGTTGTTTTAAAGGATATACTAACTCAAGAGGGACTGGAAGGAAAAAGAGGCAAGTGGATTGCCAGCATCCTTGAATACGACATTGAAATAAAGCCCACCAAGCTCATAAAAGGACAAGGGTTAGCCAAACTAATGTCCGAAACAAACTTCCAAGCATTAGACATTAACCAACTGGACAATGAACCGGAGCTGGCGACTCTACAGATCAGTGAAACCTTCATGCAATCCCCATGGTACGCTGATATTCGCTTTGTATTGTTAAACCTATGTGCTCGCCCAGGATTGTCCAGAACGAAGAAAAGATTTTTAATGATGAAATCATCAAAATTTTGTGTCATAGATGGCGATTTATTTTGGAAAAATCACGAAGGTATTTTGCTTAAATGTTTAACTATAAATGAAACTAACAGCATCATGAAAGAATTCCATGCAGGAGACTGTGGAGGACACTTATATTGGAAATCCACAGCTGACAAGATTTTACGGGTTGGTTATTACTGGCCCTCTTTATTTGCAGATGTAAAGAAGTTTGCTGTCTCATGCCACAAATGCCAAATCTTTGAAGGAAAAAGAAAGCTACTGCCCTTGCCCCTTAAACCCATTTCAACCGAGAAACCTTTCCAACAATGGGGTCTTGACTTCATTGGAGAAATTCATCTCTCTTCCTCAGGCCAACACAAGTGGAATTTAACAGCCACCGATTATTTCACTAAGTGGATTGAAGCCATCCCATGTAGGCAAGCCAATGACTCCACCATTATCCAATTCCTTGAGAGCAATATCCTTTCTAGATTCGGTTGCCCTGAGAAATTTATCACTCACAATGCTGCTGCTTTCAAATCCAAAAGAATCATCAACTTTTGCCATAAATACCACATCACCTTAGGCCACTCCACAGCTTATTACCCTCAAGGTAATGGCTTCGCTGAGTCTTCCAACAAAAGCCTCATCAATACCATAAAAAAACTGCTGGAAGAAAACAAAAAGAACTGGCAGAGGAAGCTCACAAATGCTCTGTGGGCAGACAGACTTTCCACCAAGAAATCCATTGGGATGAGCCCTTATGAACTTGTATATGGCATGGAAGCCAAGTTCCCTTCATCTCTGGGCATACCTACTATTAAATTGTTGCAATAAATGCAGGCTGAACCAAATGACATGCAGAAAAGAGTTAATCAAACTATTCACCTTCAGCAAACCAGAGAACAAGTCTTCAACAGAGCTCAAATACTGCAAGAAAAACTTAAGAAGATGTTTGATAAGAAGACCAAAGCAAAGGATTTTTGGGTGGGCAACAAAGTTCTAAGATGGGATTCATGAAGAGAAGACAAGGGCAAACACACAAAATTCGTTTTTCTGTGGAAAGGTCCATAAATTATCAGTGCTGTGCAAGGCAATAATACCTATTTTCTCAAATCTCCAGATGACAGCACAGCTAAAGAAGGCCCTGTCAGTGGCCGAATGCTAAAGCACTACAATGATCCTTTTGATTGAAAAGAATAGGCGGTGTTTTATTTTGTACATATTTGTATATACCAATGTCTCGATTTTTGTAAGAACCCATGATGCTAAAGCACGCAGAAGAAAGAAGGTAGTGCTTTACAGTTCAACAACAACACAATTGAAGGAAAGAGTTGTTCCCAATCCAAAAGATCAAATCAAACCAATAGTCAGCACTAACAAGTCCATAGTACAACCATAGTGGAAGAAACAAGGCAATCTGACCTACTGTTCTTGGCTTCTCACGAGGAGAAACCATCCCCAAGTGGAGCCACTGTTAGCCTCTTGCTGCAGTAGGTTACTCATATTTCAAGATTGACATTTTTCAGACCAAATATGTCATACTTTGCATGTTGCAATGCTCCATATTTCCTTAACAGTCTCCAAGCGAAGAAGGCTACTCAGACTTTATTTACCTGTCTTCCAAATTTTGAGAAGTTATTCCAGTATTGTACAATTTTCAGTTAAAGGGAGGTCCAAACAGCTTAATCTTTGTCTCCCTAGGTTTCAATTTCCTATTTTACAATATAGAGAATGAAAATATGTCCAAACAGCTTAATCTTGGCAGATTCTTAGATAGGTAGAGAATCAAAGGAGCCCAACTACTTAATCTGGGCCCTCGGATGAAATAAGGGTAGTCTGTAGATAGGAAAGCATGAAAAAGAAAAATTGAAATGATGGGTTTGCAAGTCTAAGTGCACCCAAACCAAAAGAAGAAGAAATGTTAGGCAAGTAGGTTGGGTAGGTAGTTTTGAGGTTGCAGAATCTTGATTGCTGATCAGTTCTAGATTTTCAGGTGTCACCTTTACTCAGGAAACAATCACCAGGCGGTTCTATGTGAAAAGCTCAAAAATAGGCATAACTAACTTCCTTTCTCCATCTCCCCAAAATCATTAACTAATTTCCCCAAAAGTGGTCAAGATCTGCTTGATACCTCTTGAGTTCCATCATTTTCATGTCATTAGCTTGGGTGAAGATCTGCTTTACTCAAAAATATTCCATACTCTCTCTATAAGGTTCTATCCCCTCGCTGTAGCCTAAGATCTCCCAAACTTAGTGCTTTCTTACCATCTGCATATTGAATACTGACATTATTATTTAACTCCCTATATTTTCCCATCCCCCTACTAAAACTATGTAAATAATCCCCCTATGTAAATATCCCTCCCCCTGGTTGAAAAATAACCATAAGTACCCCCAGGAATTGTTCAGTTTATATGAAACTTAGCAAGAGCCCTTATGCTACCCCTTCAAACCATCTTCTAAATACAATGGACTCCTTCCAAAGTATAAAATCCCTTTTAGGTTATTGGACCCCTTCCGAGGCCTCAAGTGCCCTTGTGACGCACATTCCTACTCCTTCTGCCCGCAATAGACCCCTTGCCGATTTCCTTAACACTCTGCAAATCCTAGCAAGCCAGCTCGCATCACCATATCGCAATATTCTCACCATATAAGTTATGCCCCATATGTTTTTACCCGACGCGATATCGTGATATCGGCAATCGGCAGTCGCAAGCATCACATGTCCAACTAAAATACCTTCTCATTCCCCGCCGACGCGATATTGCGATCGCATCGGAGAAGTTCATCGCATCACCTTGAAATATGAGCACCCCACCATGTCTCATCTGTTCCAGGGACCCACCGCTGACGTTAGCAGGCTGACGTCATCCGCCATACTATTGACGTCATGCTGACGTCAGCAGCCAAATAACCGAAAATTCGTGCAGGAAGAAAAATCGCACTTCGGAGCTTCGGAACAAGAGATAGAGGCAGTTTTCGATGCGCGATTAGCGTGAAGCGCTAATCGCGCATCGGTACAGAAAATAGGTCGTTTTGGGGAATCTTTAGGGAATCTTTTGATTCCTTGGGCCGTTTTGCGCCGAAAAAACCCGAAATCACTCGATTTTGCCAAATTAATCCGGTTTAAAGACAGGAAAGGACCAGAGACAGAGATTAAAGAGTATCAGATCAAATCGGCAGGGAAAAAGCACACCAAAGAGTATCAGCAAGCGGCGGAAGCCATCAATGTAGCGGCAAAGAGTATCAGCGAAAGATCTTAGCAGTGGCCCAAAGCAGGAGAACATTTAATACCTTCCAGCAAAGTCAAAGAAAGAGGGCAAGGCCACTCAAAACATTCAAATCATGGTTATTGCACATTTAGCTCGCACCAGAAAAAAACTACAGATCCCGAAGCACAGTTATTCCAGCAGTACCGCATCGAGCCTCCAAGGGCCACATTGCACTCCTTTTGATTCAGCTGCCTCTATCGCAGCCCAAAGGACTTACTTGCATTTAATTCCAGCAACACTTAAGTTTTTAGAAAAGCTTTCCGGCAGACGTGTTTAGGTCAATTGTAATAAATGAATTCTGATACTTAGCTTATATATACCACCCTGAAAGAGGGAGTAAGGGTTGGTTGGTGAGTCGAGAAAGTTGCTTAATTTTTGATATCTCGACATTTTCTTCAAGAAGAGACCCGCACTGTGAATGTCATACTTTCTATAATCAAAGACTCTTGAAAGCATGGGTTTCGAAACTGTTTGATGTGTTTAATTGGCCAAGGAGTGATTACGGAATTCCTGTGCTTCTACATGGTTCAATAAGTGTCTCTCAACTCTGTTAATTTTTCATGTTTTGTTTTACCACCGTTCCGCCATCTAAATTGCAGAAAAGAAGAATAGCTTAGGATTTGTTTAAATACACCTTAGGCTCAATTTCTACAATTTTTTATGTTTTCATCAGAAATAGTCATGAACATGTATACTTAAATGATCTTGTTTACATTGTTTCTTTCACATATGAATGGGAGTTTAGGAATTCTTAGATGCTCCTAGATAACCATTCATCCACTTCTCCTCTTTTCAGTTTGATGAAAGATTCTCCTTTGCCTTTGATCTCTTATCATCATTCCATCCTTTCAGTTAATTGATAATTGTATCATGTGTGGCTATCCCGCTCCTTAATCCTCTTGTGACCAAGAAAATGCAACTGCGAGCCCTAATCCATGACTCCATGCCCAATGGTTTGAAAATTATCACATCTTACCTTGCCTCTTTGCTTGAGATTTCTCCCTTCCATCCAAACACAAACAAAAACCCCTGAGCCAAAAGCTAGCCTAAAATCTTCAACAAAGTTGAATCATTGAGAGAGAGCCCTCTCTGATTACAGGTGGGCTAGAACCTGCAATCTAAAGATTGGTTTGTGGTTACCTCGGCCGTATCCCTAAACGGGAGCCTAGGGACAACCTGAGTGATAACACTATGTTCATTACATTGGTATTAGAGTCACGTCTAATCCCGACCTTTGGCCTTTAAGTCCTTGTCAACTTTGATTTCATCACAAGTCAAGTGTTTCAGTTCATAAATATTTTGGAGATTCTCCATTTCCAAGTTTGGCCCTTCAGTTTAAAAAAAAATGGAAGAAGAAAAAGGAAAAAAGAATGTAAAACGAAATATGGAAAAAACAAATTATAAAAAAAAAGGTTAAAAAAATTATAAAGAAAAGACCTAAAAAAAGGTAATAAAAAAAAAAGAGAAAAGAGGATAGTTAAAAAAGAGAAAATTAGATATTCCGACATACAAAGAAAAAAAAGTAAATTAAAAAAATATATATCTATTTAAAAATAATTTAAAAAAGTGAGAAAACTAAAAATAAAAAGATGTTGAAAAAAAATAATAATAAGTATTTAAAAATAATAAATGAATAAATGAATAAGTTAAAAATAATAATAATCTTAAATTAAATTAAATTAAATTACCTGTCGAGGACAAGCTTCCACCCAGCACAACTGTCAATCGCCCATAAACTGACCACAATGTTCTTGCAATAGTTTCCTTCTCGCCACAACTTATGTGGATTCTCGTTATCGACCATGACATTCACAAGCGAGTGCACCCACAAGAACATCCACATCCCACCTAAAACATTATCTAAACAACCAATGACCGTTGTGACAACTTGTTAACTCTCCCACATGGCTACCATATTCTACGTTGAGTTTCGGCAACCACAATGTTCAAATGTCGTCGCTCTGTTGCCCCCATCTGCTAGTCGCATTCTGTCATGCAGACTCAACCAATGCATTTATTGTCAGCCACCCTTCTCCATTGAATCTTTTCAACATGCACACTTGACCCATGCATTTATTGTCACCCACCCTTCTCCATTGCATCTTTTTAACAACAAGTCGCACACATAGTGACAAGCCTTAGTTGTTTGTCTCCAATTCATCCTCTGTTCATCCTTCCAATCACCATTACTTCCACCCTAAACCTTTTGTTTTCACCGCTAGAAATGCAAAACACCATCATGCAACTACTATCTTGTTTACACATTTTTTCGTTGTCTCTCTTCTATTCATGCAACAAATATTGAACACTTGTTCAAATAATGCCATGAGTATAGAAGCATCATGACTCCTTTTATGACCTTTTATGCATGTTTAATTCAAAGTTTAAAGTACTTAAAAGGTTTGATGTCATGTGTGTGTGTGTGTGTGTAAAGGGATGAAATAAGTTATTGTAGAGAAAATGGAGATAAAATAAAAACGAAGTCTGAGTATATAGATCTTTTATTTTTCAAGACAATCACCAAATACAATAAAATTGAAAATGATGAAGGAAGGAAGATTTTCCTATATAGTTCTTTTAATCGTAGATTACACATCAGTTAAATTAAAAGGAAACATCCAAGGTAAAACATTTCATATCATTAACAATACAAGAAATAATGAAAATTCCATAAATATTAATCTCGCAAATAAACTATTAATTTCAGGTGCCAATGTAGGGGAAACGATAGATATTTTTGGTAAAAAATATGAAGTTAATGATTTGGAAATGAAAATATACCATTATCAGTACATATGTAAAAAAAATATTGTAACTGTATATCACAGACAAGTTCACGTAATTCTTGGCCGACATTGGTTTAAATAATTGGATATCTTCATGTTAAACATAGAGATTTTTTTTTTATGTTTTCTCATAAGGGAAATAAAATGACATTCTAAGACATAACAGTGAAGTGAGAATCGATAATTCCATGATCAAAAGAATTTAAATATGTTATGAAATTGATTCCTAAGAACAATCAAAACACAATATTGGAAAAGAAAAATGAGCTTCACGAGGTCATATCGAATAAAAATAAGGAAAATTCTCGGTTAAAAGGTGTAAAACTAAGAAGCACAAGTTAAAACAAGAAAATAAAAGTTCTCAAAAGAAGCTCAATGGAATTATATCAAAAAAAGAATAAATTTATGCTTAACTGACCTTAATAAAAATTATTAGAGAAAATCAAGTGTTTAAGAGAGGAGAAGCTTGGATGTCAAAATAAACTTGACTCGGAAAATGAGGAACTCTTACATGTCAAAAATAATAATCAAAGTTTACTCACTGAAACTAATAAACTTAAAAATGATATGAGATCATTCAGAAACAAAATAGAAGAATTCATCACAAAGGAAGTGTCAAATCCTTCAGCACAAGTTCAAGAACAAAAATACGAATATCGATCCAATCACTATCATAACTCAAGAAAATAACAAACTAATTGAAGAGAAAAATATTCAGATGTTACAGTTCGGACCTTGGAAATTCTAAGTGAATATTTTGTAACCAATTTAGCAACATCAGTACTGGAAGTTAATCAAGAAATTGTGACATGCATGATAACGGAAAGTCAAAATAAGAGAACTCCTTATCGACACCCAAATCATGAGAGAATACTTTTCAATCAATCTATGTATCAGTATCACAAAAAACATAAACAATAAACTTATTTCCAATGAATACTAAATTTTATGCAATCCAGTCCTGTGATAACAATTGATCACAAGTTTACAATAGCCACAACGATCCACATTAGATTAACTTAGGATGTTCATATGCTTTCTTTGTGCGAGAATTTTATATATCACTCCAAGGATCATATTGCACTGTATCAACGAATATGACATTTATGAGATAAGAAGATATTCGAAATGGAAAATAGATGAAGCCCTTTCATTAGTAAGCTTTGAGGAGAAAGATTTTCGAATATAAAGACAATGTTATGAATATAATTTATAATACAAATGTAAATAATATTAAACATAAATAACGATTAATTATCTAGTAGTTAATAATGAAGAGGCATGTATCTAAGGACATCACCATACGTGAAAGGGTACCTACCTAGGGTATATGAGCTTACCCTCACTCTCATTTATACAATCTCATTCATACTTTTTAATATATATTCTTGTACCTTCAATGGATATCTTCATATTATAAGTCTTCTAAAGTATTTAACTTTTGAGTATACGAATTTTGTTCATTACATCGATAGCATAGAATTGCCCTGAGTATACAAACTTTGTTCATCAACACACTATATATACTAGGAAACTTTTCTTCTAGTGTCTTTCACATGCCTTATTGGTTGCGTCCACAACCCAAATCCTGGGTTTGTGGTTTTTACTGCTATCCATGTTTGTCCCAACATGTCACAGATTACACTGCTTTCATTTCACTGATGTATCTCTCAGCATTAACTACCATAGCATAAACATAGCCATAGTATAAGAACATAATATTCATCCATATCCACATGATAATTAACTTATAGATATATCAGGGATAATCTATCCACTTGATTTATCATAATACCAGGGACCTCGTCATGCCATTCACCTACATAAGAAAGAATTATTCCACAAGAATGATCCCTGACATCCCTGTTAGACAATGACATACAAGAATATGAATATATATATATAAGAAAAATCATGATCACAACATAATTAACAAACAGCATAAGGTCAAGGTTAAGAGAACTCCATTTATCCTAGCAAAATATGCATAGTATTTATCACAACAATTCCCACCATAGCCAAGGTCTATGATGCCTCAAATCCACATACTTCACCTTTCTCGATTACCTTTCTCATGACTATCTTCACAATGTCCATTGATCCCAATGGACCCAGCCAACTCCACCATCTATCATACTCTTGCCTTTAGTTTCCCTTTACTCATGCAACAAGATTCATCCAAGTCTTACATTACCTATTGGGTTTCATTCAGCTCCCCACAAGCTCCATTAAATTTCCTCCTTCCCAACCAATTCCGAATACCCTAAAAGCATAAAAGGCAAGAGCAAAAATCAAACAAGAATAAAACAAGGAAAAACCATAAACAATACCACACCATAAACAAAGTGGCATGGTTGTGCAAAATACATAAACAAAACTATAAATCAAGTAAAAAAAATTCAAAAAAGTTCAAAAGAAAAGAACTTTCAACATGCACCATGACTCAATCACCATGGTGCTGTATACTCCCAAAGGTAAGCTCAAGCTAAACCTTCTTTAAGATTTCATGGTAGTCTCTTTGGCCATGCAATTACTTACATCATACTTACATAAACAGATAATTGTCAGTGCATAAATACATATACCAATATATGAGTTATATTACCTTGTTGTACCCTATATGCTTCCTTGCAACTGAACACCTAAACATATATCATTTGTCAACGGACTCCAATTTCTTCAAGAATGCAAAAATAATGTGAAACTAGCTATTATGCCTACATCACCTAGCATTAGTTTATTCCTTTATCCATGGCTTTATAAGATTAAATTTGAGCATATTATCTCAAATATCAGCCTTGTGATAACAACCTATCAAATAGATGTTCATGAATATAGCACATATCCGCATAATGTCAGACCAAATCAAGGTTAAGAAGAATTCTTGTATTCATCCAAGGCACTCATTCATTTGGAATTGTGATTTCGAAACATAGCTAAAGGAATTCTCACCCAATTTCTTTGTTTTACCTTATCACACTAATACCAAACATGTTTCCCTACAAATCTTCATAGATGTGAATCATATGTTCCAAAAATCAAGAAATCATGTCAATTAATTTGAAATCAACGTTTACCAAGATTAACAACCATGTCATAATCCATTCATCGTCATTATTCACTCTAGTGGGTATCAATTTCTCAACACATATTATGTTATTACAACTATCTTAAAACCAGATCATTCCCTCATGCAATCTTATAGACATATAGTCATATCATGTAATTAATCAAACATTCAAACAACCTTTAGAGATACCATGTTAGATAAAATTAATATACAATATAATAAAACTCATAGGTCAATGTACCTCAAGGGAGGCTATCACATTTGCAGAATTTAGTCCATATTATTATGAAACTGGCATAAATAAATTGACTCGTGCTTAAATATCGTAACCATAATCATCTACACACGCTGATCCAGATTAACATGATGCATAATTACATGAAGAAATTAATTGTACTAACCATAACAATCATACCTATATTCCAAACATACAAACATTTATGATGATATTATTCTACCCCGAGGTCTAGTGCTGCAACCTCGCTCTAATAATATGCATCTCCTACTCCATCTCAACCAACAATTCAACATCATAACATATCAACAACATACTAACGATAAAAACCATATAATTACCACCACAATGAATATATGACCTACTATGCATGCATAACCATACAAATTTAGCCCATCTAGTCCAAATGTTTGAACCTGGAAGCTCTAATATAATTATGTAATACAACCCCTCCCATATTTACCCGCTTTTACAAGCCCTCTGGGTAAATGTGAAGCAGAGTGCCATTATGGCATGACCTGAACTCCTAGTTCTAGTTAAGGGAGTACAAACCACCGAGGAGATGAAGGAACACCCCAAATAGTCAATCCCTAAGTTGGGACCTTGTTTAACTAAGTTAGAGGCCCCAACCATATGCATGACAAGCCCTGTGTGTGGTTAAAGCCTAAAATCTCTAGTTTGAGGGGTCTGGCCCCGAGACTTGAGCCACCTTTCTAGGTCTACATCCTGAACACTTCCAAGAAGTACCTGTAATTTATTTGAATGATAAATTACATAATAAAAAGTATCGACATATAAACTTGAGTAAAAACCTTGACCTAGATAGAGCATAACATATTAGGAATTTATTTAAACACATTGTTAGCATGAAAGCTACAGGGGATGAATGCATATCTAAGTGTCGATCATTGTTCTTTAGCTATGAATCACTGAGAATATTTAATTCCCTCTCAAGTATCTAGAGCAACCACTTCTCCTCCTCTTCCCTTAAGCATCTCGCCAAAGACCTCAAAATTTACTATCCCCGGAACACCCCTTCATCCACCTCCCTCATTATGTCTCCATCATGTTCCCGTCCACTGGACTTATCCTCCTTGCCTTTCAAGACAACTTTGATGACCCCTCCTCCCACTCCACACTTCCACTCCCCTCTGGTGATCAATGCTTTCCCCTCTCCCCCCTTGCAAGAAGCTCCAACAAACTTTGCCAATGTGCAGACTCACACAAGTTCCCAAGTTTAAAGTGAATCCAACATAAATTCAATGCAACTTTATTGTAGTAGGAACCAAGCTCTTAGGCATCATGACACGTATGAGGTCTGTTAACTTCAATATGATTTGATTCACTAGAAAATGTCATTTTGGGTTGTTCTATATGCACTTTGAATGGAGACATGAGGCTCACCATCTTAATTTTCTTGTTTATAAATACTAGCAGACATGCAAGTGACATGGAGCCGCGAGGCTCATTGCTTCAATTTTTTCGAACTGTCAACATGTTTGTAATAGTAAACTACCTCAAGAACTTCAACTTTAGTTTTCCCTTCAAGGGGAAGAGAATTTTTGGTTTCTTTCTCTACTTTCCCTGCCTAGAGCTAGAGGATTCTCTCATGGTTGCACATTACATATTTTTTCCCTGTTAATATAATGTAGATATGATTTCTTATAGAAAAACAAATGCGAGGTTTATAACAACCATGGCAGATCATCATCCTTCAATATTAATCCTTGTAGAATAAATAATAAATAGAAATTTAAGGTACAATATATTTTATATTTTCATCGCTCATTGGATGTCTATGCATACCTCCTCAACCATCATAATCCATCATCCACTCAAGTAAAAAAAAAAACTATAGACTAACATGATCTACTCTATCCACAAAACATATATCATGGAGTACCATCCTAATACTAATCAATGACATCACACAATATTTTTTAGCATTAGTAATTGAGGACAAGATAGAACATATTTTCTATATGGAGATAAATAAAAATAAAAGACTTCTATAAAATCCACACCCCCCTATGAAACAAACATGTCTATGTTTCTCACCTAGCTATTCCAACATATTGAGCATTGGACATACATACAATAATTGTACCCTAAAAAAATCAAGTTTAGTTCGCTCACTAATATATCCCAAAACTTAATAATGTCGTAAACGCTTCCTAATGATATTACCATATTACATTCCCCTATGACAAATTAAATTAGTCCCAACTCTCATAGACATAGAGTCTACCTTTTATTTTTTGAAAACTTGAGCTTTTCCAAAGCCCATTCCAACCCTTTAGGTCATGTAGTACTACCTTTCATGAGAGATAGGTTTTCCACTTAAAAAAATTACTATCGTCAAACTATGCCACTTCAGTTAACATACACCAATAAGTTTCCTTAACATAACTACTTGTATGAAATGCAATTAAGTCTTACCAAACCAACTTCAATATAAGAACACCTCCAAATTCGTTGATAAACACATCTAAATTTGTCCATAAAGACATCCCAACAACTCTTTAAAAAATCCGTCCATAAAGACATCCCAACAACTCTTTAAAAAATCCTACGATAACCTCCCATTTTATACTACTAGGATACACTAATTTTTTGAATGTCACCATTCACACTAAGTAAGGTCCATTAGATTGTATTAAATAATTATTCAATGGAAAGATGTCCACTTAAGGCGCATGATGTATACCCATTAAAACCTAAAACCATGAAATGTTACTCAATATTTTTCTTGTTTTGGTATTGTTTTTAGTAAAATAATACTTCTCAAAACGCACGTGAAAATTATACTAAATATCATTAACAAAGTTTTATTTTGGTTTGTTCGTTTTGTTTTTCTTTTTGTGTGTTTCATGGACCACAAATATTGGTGATCATTTTGTTTCTGGAATATTTGTGCCATGCAGATCGAGTAGAAAGTACACTGGTTCACTTCCTATCAGGTCAACCATAAAAATGCGACCTTGATAGTGTCTAGAGAATTGAAATGGTAACCTTTAAATAGCAAATGTGTTTAACGATGGTAAATCAACCAATTAAACTAACCCTTAAAATTATCATTAACACAAAATCAATCTATATATTTTATCTCAATTTTTTTTTATTTAATTTTTAAACTTTATTATTCTTGCAGGTTTGTTTTAGGTTTTACATTATCCATCCAAATAATCTAATATTTTTTTTTAACAACGTATTTCTCAATGTTTTCCATGTTTACAAATATTTAAATAACATGATTTATTATTTAATATCATTAAAAAATCTAATTACAGTGACCTTAATAGAGACCACCTAAAACAGATTTTAACATGCAAGTTAATGTAACCGGCATGTCCCAAAATATGATTTTCACGCGTAAATTTTATTATCCACGATGTCATCAGAAACGACTGTCGTAGGCCAAATCTTATTATTATTATTACCAAATCTTATTATTATTATTATTAGAAATCAGTGTCATCTCGCAATCCCATTATTGAGTACTTTTATTTCCAACAAATGTCATTAACGTAGTTTTGATCTCTTTCTAGTCAAATTTTTAGGAATTAACATAGGGTTATGTCTACGTAAATCTATTTATCCATTGCTTTTAGTTGCCGTTAAATGTTATATCCAAAAACGTCCAAAATGGTTTTTAAGGTTTGTTTGGAAAATTATAAGCAATTTACTCTATTTTAGAGGAGTAAGTTAACAATGTTTACGTAGGTCGTATGTTTAAATTTAAAGGTCCAGACTACGGCCTTATGCTTAGGGTAGGTATCCAAATTTCATTGTTGAGATATGTTTTTTTCTTTCGGTGGCGAGAAGGATCATTTTTTAACATGAGTGAGTTAACAATGTTTACCTAGTTCCTATGTTTAAATTTCAAGGTCCACACTATGTTTAGGGTAGGTATCCAAATTTTATTGTTGAGATTTTTTTTGGTGGGAAGAAGGATCATTTTTTAACATGGATTTTAGGTTTAGCCTGGAATATCTCGGAATTTACTATAGCTATATTTTTAATTTAGTTTTTTTAATTAACATAAGTGTTATTAAAAGTTTAATGGTTTTTTATAAAAATATATTAAACATGGGGAGTTCATATTACAAAGGTTAATAGATCCTTTACACTTATATCGATACGAATACCATTAAACTTATATCCTTGAAAAGTAAAACTAGGGAGGTTGTAACACAATAAGTTTTTATTGGTAAATCCTTTTTTTTAAGAATAGCCTTGTTACTTTCAAATCCTAGTTTCTAGAAATAGACTCCATACATCAAGCCCAAACTTACAATCCTTGCAATGGGATCCTTGTTTTTAAGAACAGGCCCTCTACTTGAAAATCTCAGTTTTTAGGAATAGGTTCCATACATCAAGCCCAAATATGCAAATCCTCCTTTTTAGGAATAGGATCCCTACATACACATGCTTTCTTTAAGGAATATGCTCCTTACATGTTGTAGCCGCACCCTCCAAAATTTTGGCCTGCATCCAAATTTCGGAGCCTTCCTCGGTTTTTTCCCCTTGATGGTGCAAACACTCGGGCTCATCCCCTGAGCTCTCGTTGAAACTTTACACACCTTTTGGTTGATTGACCAACGGTCATCTTTTGGCATGTTGATTGCTATGTCATGCTTGCAAGTTTGTTTTGGAAATTTTCAAGGTTTTTCTTTCTGTGCATGAGTTTTTTTTTGCTCTGTGACTATCAGTCATACTCACACACAAGGTTGCATGCACTATCAGGCAAGTGTCTCAAGTGTCGCACTTGTCTCTCTTAACCTTTCAGTCAGTGTCACTGAGCACATGCTTGTCTTGTTTGTTTGAGGTGTATTGTCATCGATATGTGATAAGTGTGTGATCACAATGTCATGAAGGCACAAGTTCACTTGCTTTCACACTTAGTCATTTTTCCTGAAAATCTATCAACCGGAAAGCCCTCCTTCAACCTGACCTAGAATGTGGTGACCTTGCTTTGCTAGATGGAATAGGGCAAATCTTGAGTCTGAGTCTGGCCTCTGGGGCAGCCTCCACTGCTAATCTTGAAAGTGAGTTAGCCCACATTCTCCTAGAACTACACATAAGGTGTCCCCAAGTGTGATCCACTCTGCGCTTCCTCCAACATCACCCATCAAGCCTCCCTCTCGTCAACCAGAAAAACTAACTTGAGCTATGACCCAAGGCTACACTGATATCCGAAACTACACAGAGCTTGTTCAACCTACCTGCAGAAGCTGTATACATAGTTGGGAAAGGCCTTTAATACCTATCACTGCACTGTTGTGGGAAATTGCGCAGATCTAATAGGTAGGCACCTTACTAGCCTGCTCTGCTCTCCCTTAGAAAATTGTGTAGTTCTGACTCTCACCTACCCCGCTACCCCACTCAGTACTCAACCCAAAAACTATGCATTTATGTCCAAGAGGCCACACTGCTTATCCCTTACTATCTCTGAGAATTGTACAATTTTGACCAGAAGCTCCTACAACCTCATCTTGTCCTCCTCTAGAAAACTGTGCAGATTTTCGTGCCAGTGCCTCTCCACTACCCGCTCTGTCCTTCACGAAGAAATTGTGTAGATCCCTAGTTGGAGCCCTCGATGACGCATCGAGTCCTCACCTTGAAAAATGTGTAGAATTTCCCAATACTTCCTTGAAGCACTCCCTAGTCGTCCTCCTGAAAATTGCATAATTCTGCCTCTTAGGTGGGTCTTACCTTGCACCTGCCACTATTGTGAAAATATGCCTCCCAATTACAACTGCACAGTTTTTCCCGACATTGCTCTGGAGCATCGCATCCTGACTTGACTTGTGCTCTATGCAGTTTCAGTGCCTTGTCCCTCTTCTAGTCACCTGCATGAAATGGAAAACAATCCATCATGTCAGACTAGGAGATTTCTAGATTTGGTGTTGTCTCATCATGAATGATTGCAAGAATAAATACATTAATGAAACATGGCGCGATGACGAATGAGATGAAGAAAGAGTAGATGTTAGAGGACCGACTCGCAATTGAATGAATGCACAAAGCACATCAAGCAGTGAGCGAAAGGGACACATACACGTGCACCATCAAGGAAATACCAAGACCATCGAAGAACCGACAAACGTTTCCATGCAGAGGTGAAGACAAGTTACACCAAGAGCACACCGTCACCTAACAACATAACAAATTGACAAAGACACCATAATCAGGCAGTACATGTCAGGAGTGTCATGTCGATTTGTGTCACGAGTTGTCTTGGCCACATCACTACTATGGGTCATAGTTGTTATAATAAAATGTAATGTAATGTGAAAGTCCAAGAGATGCACACATGAAGTTGAAGAGTCACACAAGTTGAAAAATCATAGGAAATCAAACAATCATGAGGGAAGTCAAAGGTTCAGAAGGGTTAGTTATCCACCCTTGGATATATATACCCCCTAATTGTATGAGAAAATGACTTCTCACCTTATCTCTTCCCATATAGCCTTGAGAGTCTATAGTCTATTCTTTGAGGAGCGAGGAGTGCCTCCATTGTCCCACTACCAGGGCTAGTGATGTATGGTGTACAGATGTGTCTTGGGACTTTTTCTTAATTCAAAAGCCTGTCTCAAGCCAACACGTTTTCATGCATGCTTTGTATTTGTTTGTAAGACTATTCTTTAAATGTTTGTAATGCATGTTTGCTAAACCTGTACTAAGATATTTGAACTATTTCAGTTATCTTAGTACTTACATTGTTGAAGCTATGTTGTATTGTTTATCATTTCTTTCTTACCCGTGTGGACTACTCTGTCGAACTCTAGATAGACCATCCTTGTGTTTTCTTGGTTTTAACGATTTTAACCCCTTTGAAGACTACTCCGTTGGACACTATATGTGTTTTCCCTTGAACTTTGGTATTCAAGACGGCCACACCCACTATGGACTATTCTGGCTGATGCTGGACAAACCCTTCTTGTTGTTCGCATGTGCTTCTTCCTAGGCTGGGTCTATTTCCTCTCATCAAGAGTCTCACTTCACTTTCCCCTTTGAGAGTAAGAGAACTCTGACATAGAGTTACATGATATAGTCACCAAGCATACTCACCTCGCTTTCTTCAATTTATAAGAATAAGACTCTCATGTGATAAATAAAAATATTTAAGGAAAATATCTGAGATAATTATAGCCGGGCCATCGTACCGGATGCGATTCCTACACAACACAGTGTGAGGTCTAGTTGGGACTTCATACCGGGGATATCGCTTGAAGGTTGGGGGATCTAGTATTATGAACATTTCTGACACTGGAAGGAGGGTCGTCATTGGTTTATGGTTGAATGTCCTCTCAAGCCCATGTATCCATCATCTGGTCAAGGTAGTAACACAAACTCCTTGTCTCCCACGTGAAACTTTGAAGTTGGTTACTCTTGGCCTTCCAGACCCGAATAAGAAATTTCATATCACCACCTTCGCACTATCCATCCCATCACCCATTAGCTTTCCAAAGTTGTTGGACTGATTCCATAAGCATACAATATTCCCTCTTCGTAGAGCAAGAAAACTACTACACCCAAAGGAGTGGTAGTGTCTTCTATTGAAGAAGTAGACCTTGCCACTCTTGAAAAGCTAGCAGAAGTTATTGAGAACGAAGAGGAACCTGCCAGCTTCCAACAAGGAGAAGAAGTTAACAACATACGCTTGGGTTCATGGTCCAACATAGGTGAACACATTAGAGGAGGTGGAAGCGGAGATGAATCAATTGATTTAGAGGTTGAATCATCTGATTCAGAAGAAGAGGAGGAGTATGAAGAAGTTAATATGGATGATCAAAATCTAGAATGGATGGCACCTAGCTCATTGGCACTCCAAGTTGTCTTGCACAAGATGCCAAGACATGGAAATAAGTTATTAATGAAGTATGACCGAGATAGATTAGTAGAGGCAGAAGACCATCTAGACACGTTCTACCTACATCTAAAGGCACTTCAGTTATGCTATTACGACATTGTATGTAGACTGTTTCCATGTACCTTGGATGGCATATCAGCTATATGGTACCATAGCCTTCCTATCAACTCCATTCAAAATTGGAGGATGTTCAAGAAAATTTTCCTTGAGAAATCTGTTGATGACAAAACCCCTGCCATGTTCTTGAAAGAATTGGGTAGTCTTAAGATGCAACAGAAAGAGAAAGTGAAGGATTTTAACTAGAAGTTTAATCGTATTTTCAACAATTTCACTACATACACTGAACCTCATGACTACATCACAGTTAACTACTACACGTCTGCACTGCCAACGAACATTACGCAATTTGTCAAGTGAGCTGCAAAAACAAAACTTACAGAAAACTGCCAAGAAGCAATCCATGTGGAGAAAGAGTTGCATGCAATTGGAGTCATTGTAGATGATGAACCAGCTAAGGACTCTAAAGACATGAGCAGGAGGTCTCAGACTACTGTGAGTAAGGAAAAGGAAAAAGAAACAAGTGAAATTAAAACCCTTACTTGTCTCCTCAAGTCCTTGACAACTAAATAGAAGAACTCAAGCAATGGATAACTGAGACAGTAGAAAACGATAGACCTCCCAGTTTTATGTGAAGTAAGAATATGACATTAGGTGGTAGAACTGGTCACCTGGCTAAATTTTCACAGAGCTCCAATGTTGTATTCCAAGTTGACTAGTTTGTGAAGGATAAATTCTGCGTGATCGAGAAAGAAAAACATTCAGAGAAGACATATAAATATTGGAAACAGAGTAGGGCACCATGGCTTCAAGATTGGATGTTCATTTTAATGCCACTGAACAAGTTTAGCTGGAATATGACGATGATGAAGAGGATGTCGCATCTAATGAAGCTCTAAGTTCTAGGTATGTACATAACATTTACCAATGCCTTGATGTTTCCTAGAATAAAAACAACTATCGAGAAGGAGCTTGTTTCTGGGAAAACTAGTGTCTTTTTTATCTGCTAGTCCCACTAAGTCGGGTAGCTATCTTAGAATCAAACAATTCAAAGTGCTTCAAGATTTCCTTTATGTATAATAGATAAGAGATAAGCAAAGAGGACCAACATGTATCTTCCACTTGGCTCCTTGCTTTCTTCCTCTCTCCCTTGATAGAGCATGCCACTCTTCTCCTACTTGTCCTACTTTAGAGAATACCTGTAGAGGCAAAGCAACAAAACACTATCAAAGCATCTCAATCTATGATATCATAAACAATGCAAAATCAGAAATACATTAACCATAAAATTGCATCTACAAATAACAAGATTCACAAATACACGATTATGTGGAGGAAAACTCAAAGAACTTTATTGATAGTAGAAATAGAAGAGAGAATTACAACCCAGCTATCTAATCTAGCATCATCCTCCCAGCATGAAAGCCCTCTTCACCTCATGAAAAGCAAGATCACCCAACAATACAATGTTCTGAGAGGAGTTTGGATTTTCCACAGTGTTCATCTTTATATGGTCGACGTTTCGAGTCTTAAACCCAGACTCATCATCACGACTAATGTACGGAGAAAAGAAGGAAAAGGGTTTGGTATAAATATGAAAAAGGTTAGATGCAAAGACAGCATGGCCGACTCAATGTCTGTTTATTATAATTTTAATTAT